>JAJJWW010012363.1:0-84306 GCA_023531295.1 Papaver armeniacum | reverse complement strand
ATCCCTAGGTTTAGAAAAGAGTTTTCTATTTATATGCTTTTCTCCCCATAAGGATACTTTCCCAAAATTAGGTTAATTCTTCTCAAAACCCGTCTCCAAGTTGGTCCACCAATCCCAGGAGTGAAAAATATGTCTCTGGAATTTTGGGTCCGAAAAGTGTCGCCGGAATTGATGACGTCATCACCGGAATCCGGTCATCGGCGCCGGAATCCGGATGCCGGAAAACTTTCTCCGATCACTTGAACTTGCCTCCGGCTACTGAAGCTGTCACAAGACATTTTACACTTCCAGTATCTCAACTCTGCTTCTCTGCAATTCAAACATTCACAAAATACCACCTAACCCAACTTCTCATTTCTTGCGAAAACGCATCCAAAAGCGTGACTCGTAGCCCATATGTCCGGCCGCCAACTCTTTCGTTCGACTCATACCCCCCTTTCATGATTCAAGAAATATTATGATTCACGCTTAGGTTCCAAAATCCGACAACCTAACTAGTTCCACCGCTTGCCATTCTTGCTCGGGCCAGACTGTTGGTGCAGTCTTGTTCAAAACAATCTCAGGCCAATTTTCACTAGCTCATCATATCACCACAAGCAGCATACCATCCACTGCTCAGTTCAAGCTCTCTGCGTTTGCATTGTTGCCACTGTAATCCCATCATACTTTTCAAGCACCACCAGTACCTCCTTGGCAACTATCCATGCCTGCAATCCATTCACCTGACCTGCAAATCTCAGGCCATTCCCTGGCCTGCAACTGCTTGCACAAGCAAATACGCCTTCCATTCCTATCTTGCATATCAAGTCATGCAATACCAATTGTTCCATTCACTCCGCCCGTAATGAGCAACACCCCTTATCTGCTCCAATTCCTCTAGTTTCGACTCTACTTCAAGCCGCCATCATGACACGACTCAATTCTTCCCAGTTATGCCACCAACTCATCCCCTGGTCTCCATCGACTCACAATTTCTTGTCTTCACCTCATTCCATGTCATCTTCGACTCGAAAACTGAGCCATTCCTCCCGAACCTTCGGCTCCTAAAGCGGCACATAACATCTGCAACTTGAGCTACATCCGAGTCTCCAACCGCAGCTGCGATTCCACCAATCTCCATTTCCATACTCAATGCCTACAGAATCATCCTAATACCCTTCTTGTTCACTTCTCTGTTGTAGCTCCCGCGACTCAATCAAAGACTCCGACCATTCTGCAGCTCCCATTCACATGCTATGTGACTTCAAGACAGCCACCGCAACTCAAAACCCTACATTCATCTACATGAGTTCATCTGCACTATTTTCTTCTCTCCCCCGCATACCGGCACACCACCGTTTCCATTACAAGACAAAGCAAGCACTGCAGCCTCAATGCTGACATCAACTAAGTCTACAACTCGGTGCACCGGTTCTGGATTCCACTCCACACACTAACATCACCATCTTGAATAATCACAAAGAACATCACTTATTCGAGCTTGTACCAGGTTAGCCCATCTATATTCTTCATCATATCTCGAGATTCAACCACAACGATTCCCAGATCCATCTCTTCTTCTGGATTCAACAGCAGCACCAATCGCCTCTCCCTATGTTGAATAGCAACAATCCATTTCGATCTGGATCTCAATCTCCCTGAGCTTCAACTCTTCAATTGCAGAGCAGCCGTTAATCACTCGAATCAGCATCTCTGACCCATCTGATTTCTTGTTCTTTCTTTACAAACCAGCTCAGATTCGTCCTAATTTCATGTTGTTCTTCAGCGCCTCCAATTCTTGAATTGCCATGAACCCATTCTTAATATTCATAACAGAATCGATTGAACAGCAACAAAGCCATTTCATCGATTAAACCCTCATTCCAATCGATCTCGATTCACAGATGCGACATCAACCCTAATTTCTTCTCTGGATTTCGATCTGAGTAATGGTGCTGCTCTTTCTGTTTCAGGCGAGAATAAAGAGCAAGCAATGATGAGAGGAATTATTGCTCTCTGATTTTTAGAGTGGGTGTAAGAAACCAAAACTGCTATTGACACCCCACTTTAGTGGTTAAGGGGTAACCAAACTCATACATGAGTTTGTTGTTCGACTGTCAGTTATGGGAAACTGACAGTTCATTCTCCACCTCTTCCTTGCGCAACCTAGTCTGCTCCAGATATGACTAGCCTGTGAATTGGTCTTTTTCGCCATTTTCACTCCAAATGAATAATTTCCGCTTCTTTTCCTCTGTGCGACTCCAGAGTACCTAATAACTCAAATTCGCACATAAGATATACAATTTACAAGAAAAGTAGCAAAGAAAGCATAAACAATAGATATAAATATAGGTGCTTTACAACACCTATCACGTGCTCTGATACCAATTGAAAAAACGGGGGTCTAACAACCACACCCAATATTTCGTTTGGCAATCTGAATAGACAAACTCCAATATAATTTCAAGAGAATCAACTAGACAGTCAGACTCAATCTAGAGAAAAGTATATCAAAGAGATTTATATCTATGTTTCACAATGTAATCGGCAAATCAAACAGATAGAAATTCGGGAGCCTGATTATTATGTGAAACAACTTGAACGGTACCAAAGACCAATGTTCAAATGTCGATCAATATATATCAACAACCAAAGGTTGGATTATCTAATTAATTGATCTTAATGCGCAACCTGTGATATTTCAATTATATAACAAAATATAATGCGGAAAAAAACAACAACACATACACCAGAATTATGTTAACGAGGAAAACCGCAAATGCAGAAAAACCTCGGGACCTAGTCCAACTTTGAACACTACACTGTATTAAGCTGGTACAGACACTAGCTTACCACCAATGAACTTAGGACTGGAATGTAGTTGAGCCCTAATCAATCTCACACCGATCAAGGTACAGTTGCACTCCTTACATCTCTGAACCCCAGCAGGATTCTACGCACTTGATTCCCTTCGCTGATCTCACCCACAACCAAGAGTTGCTACGACCCAAAGTCGAAGACTTGATAAACAAAATAAGATATTGTTTTGTTTATCAATCACCTCACAATAATCTTATCAATCACCTCACAATAATCTTATCAATCACCTCACAATAATCTTAATCGTATGGTAGCAAAACAAGATATTGTGGAATCACAAACGATGAGACGAAGATGTTTGTGACTACTTTTAATCTTACCTATCGGAGATAAATCTCAAGAAAATATTAGCAAAGATAATACTCAATCACGATAGAAGAAGTAAGATCAGAACACACAACTACAGAGAAAATAATTGGGTATGGCTTCACAATCCCAATGAAATCTTTAAGTCGTTAACCTACTTGGTTTCGTGAAAAACCTAAGGTTAAAGAAGAATCGACTCTAGTCGCAACTGGTATCAGACAGGAGGTGTGGGGATTAGGTTTTCCAGTTTCTAGAGTTCTCCCTTATATAGTTTTCAAACCAGGGTTTGCAATCTAAGTTACCTTGGTAACAAAGTATTCAATATTCACCGTTAGATGAAAACCTAATTAGACTCAAGCTAATATATTTCAACCGTTAGATCGAACTTAGCTTGTTATACACAAATGAAATGTACCCTCATTTAGGTTTGAGTAACCGTACCTAAATGCGTACACTATGTTGGCTCAACAGTAGTTAACCGAGGTTAGCTATATGAACACTCTTATATCAACCTTATTCATCTTAACCACAACTAGTTCAAATGACTCAAATGAAATTAGTTAAAGAGTTGTTCAACTGCTATATTTTCATAGAAGTATACATGAAAACAGTTGAAGCAAAATTGGTTTGATTCACTCGAATCAATTCATGAACATTATAGCCACGATTTGCAAAGAATGCATTCCTTAATATATAAATGTATTAGTTCATGAACAAACCGATTTTAGAACTTTAACCACTCAAGTATGCATACGGGTACACATACCTAAGTAGCCGGTCTGAGTTTGGGTTCGCCAGTATGCGAACGAGAACGCATACCTTAGTACACTTCCAAAACCCAACAGAAATTCCCGGACCTATACCTTACGCAAGTACGCGTACCGGTATGTGTACTTGGTACCCTGAATATCCACAATTACAAGTACGCATACGGGTATGCATACTATAGTTCCGACCATGGATGACATACATGCAAGAATGCATACTATGTTCATAATCCAATAGCTGTAAACTCTATTTCAGTCATTAAAACTTTCTTAGAGGATGACAATAGCCGTTTCCACACACTATTAGCATCAAAGCAATTTTCAAGATATTGAAATAATCATAACGAAACATTCCAAGTCTACACCAAATAATTGTATCACACAAACCATGTAAGATGTTACTCGGCTATTTTCACATGATCATATTTTGATTTTCGTCAAGAATATAAGATGAACTTGGTTGAAGCAAAAGCTTACCAACACATATTTCGAGAAATATGTAAGCGAGTTAAACTCAGCTCGAAATATCAAATGTGCATAATCAAATACTATATGTAATACGACTTTTGTCTCAATATATATAGGAGATAGAGTAGAAATAGACTTTCCAAGTGATGGTTGAGTTTTAGTCTCCACATATCATTTGTTGTTGAAGTTTCACAAGCTCTCCTTAGTATTTATTCTTCTTCAATTGATGAACACCGTGAAGTCTAATGCTCAACTACACAATCTATCCTAGTCCAAGACATCACTATAAGTAGATTAGAAATCAAGACTTATAGTTTTGATCACTAACATTGACAAACAAGATTGATATAGCAACGCTTGCGAGTTCGACCGAGCAGTGCTCTTACATAACCAAACTCAGTCCGGCTACCTAGGTATACGTACCCATTTGCATACTTAAGTAGGTTATGTTCTAAAATCGGTTTGTTCATGAACTAATACATTTATATAATAAGGAATGCAATTTTGCAAACCGTTGCTATAATGTTCATGAAATGATTCGAGTGAATCAAAATCAATTTTGCTTCAATTGTGTCATGTATACTTCTATGAGAATATAAATAATTGATCAACTCTCTAACTAGTTTCATTTGAGTCATTTGAAATAGTTATGATAAAGATGAATAAGGTTGATATGAAAGTGCTCATATGGCTAACCATTGGTTAACTATTGTTGAACCAACTAAGTGTACACATTTAGGTACGGTTACCTTTATCTAAATGACGGTACATTTCATTTGTGTATAACAATCTAAGTTCGATCTAATGGTTGAAAGATATTATCTTGAATCTAATTAGGTTTTCATCTGACGGTAAATATTGAATGCTTTGTTACCAAGGTAATATTGATTGCAAACCCTGATTTGGAGAGTATATAAAGGAGAACTCTAGCAATTGGGAAACGTAATCTCCACACCTCCTGTGTGATACTAGTTGCGACTAGAGTCGATTCTCCTTTAACCTTAGGTTTTTCACGAAACCCTGTAGGTTAGTGACTTAAAGACTTCATTGGGATTGTGAAGCCAGACCCAAATATTTCTTTATATTGCGTATTCTGATCTTGCTGTTTTATATCATGATTGAGTACTATCTTCTTTAAGATTTGCTCGAGATTTATTCTCCGATAGGCAAGATTGAAAAGTAGTCACAAACATCTTCAACTCATCGTTTGTGATTCCACAATATCTTGTTTCGTTAATTGATTAAGATTATTGTGAGGTGATTGATAATACTAGGCTTTTCTTCGAGAATATAAGTCTGGTTTATCAATTGGTTCCTGTTCACCTTGATTTATCAAAAGAAAGAACAAAACTCGTAGGTATATCCGTGGGAGACAGATTTATCTATTCAATATACTTTTCTGTGTGAGACAAATTTGCTTATCAAGTCTTTGGCTTTGGGTTGTAGCAACTCTTAGTTGTGGGTGAGATCATCTAAGGGAATCAATTGCGCAGAATCCGATGTGGTTCAAGAGGCATAATGAATGCAACTGTACCTTGATCAGTGTGAGATTGATTAGGGCTCAACTACATTCCAGACTGAGGTTAGCTTGGTAGTAGGATAGTGTCTGTAGCGGCTTAATACAATGTGGTGTTCAAATCTGGACTAGGTCCCGGGGTTTTTCTGCAGTTGCGGTTTCCTTGTTAACAAAATTTCTGGTGTCTGTGTTATTTATTTTCTGCATTATATTTGTTTATATAATTGAAATATCATAGGTTGTGCGTAAGTTCAATCAATTAGATAATCCAACCTTTGGTTGTTGATATAAATTAATTGACACTTGAACATTGGTCTTTGGTACCGTTCAAGTCGTTTCACATAATAATCAGGCTCTCACGGATTTCTATATGTTTGATTTACTGATTACATTGTGAAACATACATACAAACTCTTGGATATATTTTTCTTGAGATTGAGTCTGACTGTTTAGTTGATTCTCTCGAAAGTACTATATTGGAGTTTGTCCATACAGATTGCTAAGTGAAATATTGGGTGTGTTTGTTAGACCCTCGCCTTTTCAATTCCACTCACTAAGAACATGTTTAACATTACTAAGAGATCTAGTATGCCTAAAAGCATGAGAACCTCTTTCATTAGATTTCTGATACATGTACAAATTAGTGAATATTTTTCCACTTAATTAACAAGTAATATGGTGGTAGTTAAGTTACTTCCCATGAGGAGCAAGAGGTTTTAGTTGTCTTATAATGTCACAAAGAGGGGATTTATTTTAGTCTTGTAAAACAAAAGAAAGTAAATAAAGCGATTAAAAGTTTAAGTAGGTTTTAGTTGGGTTGTTTTATTTTTATAAAGCAAAAGAAAGTAAATAAAGCGATTAAAATTTTAAGTTGAAATCAATAAGATAAATAAGATTAAGGAATTATTCTTCATTGCAAAACAATGATTCAAGTTATGTTCTTGTCCACTTGTTATTAGTCAAAGATTTTCACCAACTGTGGGAAAGCAGGTTCGCTAACCCCAAAATTCCTTGTTTCACTGAGTAACAGGTTTGCTTAGTTATCAGATTCTATTCTAAAAAACCACCTTGAGGTTCGCTTACAAGATGTAGTTCAATTGAACGCATTAGGATTTATGAATTTAGGTTTGATACTAGTAGTTAAAATCGGTTCACCTTCTAGCATTGTTTTTCTCCACAGAATTCCTCTACAAGGTATTGTGTTTTCTACTTGTGTAAAGAGTCAAGAAACTATTACATATTCCCTA
The DNA here is from genome assembly GCA_023531295.1 of Papaver armeniacum. Taxonomy (NCBI): domain Eukaryota; kingdom Viridiplantae; phylum Streptophyta; class Magnoliopsida; order Ranunculales; family Papaveraceae; genus Papaver; species Papaver armeniacum. The sequence goes on along the minus strand of JAJJWW010012363.1, from coordinate 77,143 downwards.
ACTTCTACTAGCTTTAGATTGAGTTAACAAATGAAATTTTTATTCTATGTGGAAGTTTATTTTTCCATTAACCATTCCAAACAAACACTAGATGAGCTGGTGATTGTAGAGCTTGACTATGATTCCTAGATGACATTAAGGTATTGCAAGCACTTTTTATAGTGAATCTGCGTTTGTTATCAAAAATCCAAATTAAGGTATCTACTCCCATCCTAGGAATATGCATGGTCAGGATTTAATTAGCAGTACCTGGATTTTATTTATCCAAGTTAGCTTAGGTTATTGTTTTGTTTGTCTAAATTAAGAAAATAAATAAAAGGATAAAGAAACAATCTGAAAATAATAAATATTAGATCTAACATTAACAATAAAATTAGTATAAAGTTTATTATAAATGTGGAGAAAGATATTAGAAAACAATAAACACAACAACAACAACACCATGGTATGATGGGAACAACAACATGGTATGATGGGAACCACCGAAAGAAAATTGGGTAAAATTCGGACGAAGCAGAAAAAGGAGAGACTATACTAGAAGGACTAGGAATGATTTAAGGAAACCATCTTGGCAACACCATATAATCTTTTGCAACACCGACAGGAATAAATACGACACCGCTCGCAGAGACTCAGGCCTTTCTGTTGGAGATAAAAGTGGCAAATTGGAAGAATCGAACAATAGTATGTTTTGAAGCCGACTCACCCACCCTCAGCAATAGCCACACCCCCGTGGTACATTAAAAAGATGATTAGAGAAATCTAGGAACAACTCAACAATTTTTTTTTTTTTTTTGATATACAACTAAAACACGACTACAGAGAAGCAAACCAAGCCGTTGATGGACTGGCAAATCATGTCATGGATAAACAAATGCAAGGAAACTGGACCACCCATCTTTGGGATCTCCAATATCCAAGTTTTTTTAAATTCAGTTGTAAGTATTGATGCTATGGGTCGTACACACCCTCGAAATATACCTCTTTTAGGTCTTTTATGCTACCTTTTCAAAAGAATCCTATTATTGGGGCTGTATGAGAGAGATTTTGGGGGCTTAAAATACTAAGTGGAACCCAAATGTTATAGGGGGAGATCAGATGTATGTAAAAGTTCAAAAATACCCTATATAATTGTAATTTATTCCCCTTCTTCCCTCTCATTAACTACCTAATCTAATAAAAAAACTAAAAAAAAACTAAAAAAAACGGAAAAATCATTAAAAGAAAAAAACCGTCGCCCGCCCCATTCTTATTCTTCTCATATTCTTTCCCTATTCTGTTTTCCTCTTCTTCTTTTCTTCTTATATTCTTCGTTTTTCAACGATTAATCGTCGATTCAAAAAAAATTCGTCGTCGATTAAACTCATTCCATAAAACCATGAAACCTGAGGAAAATTTAGGTCAAGCTTCGTTGAATCAACATCCTTCTGAAGCAGAGAAACCAACTTCATCAAATGAAGATGGAACTGAAGATCAAGAAGAAGTGAATGAAGGAGATGCACCAGCTGCCGCGAGTCATGATATGACAACAATAAGGTATGAATTTCAAAACCCACTATTTGTCTAAGAGTTTTGTTGATTATTCTGTTGGTTTTGAAAATTTTAGTTCTGGAAAATAGTTTCTAAAACTGCTTACGGTTGGGAGTACTTGTATTCCCAGCCGTAAATAGGTCTTACGGTTGGGATTGTTTGTTTTACCATCTGTTTATATGTTACACGGTTGGGATATGCTAGAACTCCCAGCCGTTTGTAGGATTTACGGTTGGGATATCTTAGAACTCCCAACCATAATATAGTCGATGCGTACGAGATGGAGAAATCCTATCCGCATCAAGTTGTATACGGCTAGGTTATTCCAATTCCTAGCCGTATATTCTCCTGTGTTCCAATTCTTTTCAGCGGTAATATTTACGTCTCGATTTTTCTGTCCGTAACTGTGTTTCCTGACCGTGATATTTAGTTTCCAAGCCGTTTATAGATTACGGCTTGGAATTTCCTAGCCGTATATAGTCCTGTGCTGAATATCAAACCAGTTGTATTTACACGTATAGGTTTTCCTATCCGTTATTTGTATTTCGGCTGGATCGCTTATTTAGTTTCCCAGCCGTTTACGCATTACGGCTTGGAGTTTCCAAGACGTTTTTATTACGACTGGATCGATTACTAATTTTCCTATCCGTTATTTTGTTGCGTCATGGTCCATCCAATTTTCCTAGCCGTTTTTGGTTGTCACGGTTTGGTTGTGTTAAAATTTCCCAGCCGTTTTTGCTTATCTACTATTGGTTTTTGGCCTTGTTTGTCTTTGAACAGAGGAAATGAAAATAAAAAGAAAAGATCACAAGAAGTAACACCTCGTAGTGACCCGACTCCGCAACCTCGTCACGCAAAACCATTGGGTGCAAACGCAAGGAATGCAAGTGGAGTTGTGACTTTTGGAGAAAATGAAGGTGGAGGAGATGGAGTTGGAATTACTAGAGGAACTGAAGTTGGAGTTGCTGGAGTTGGAATTACTGGAGGAACTGAAGTTGGAGTTGCTGGAGGAACTGGAGTTGCTGTTACTGGAAGAACTGAAGTTGGCACTTCTAGTGGTGGTGGAAATGAAGGTGTACTTGTTGTTACCGGAGGAACCGAAGTTGGCACTTCTAGTGGTGCTGCTATTGATAAAGGTAAATCCGTAGTTGAGGAGGAGGACAAGAAGGATGGAAATAAGAAGTATAAACCTAAGACAACGTCAAGAGAAGTAATTGATGCTATGGAGCCTTTACCTCCCAAGAGGAATGGGAGACCTTGGGGTTAGGCAAGAGATCGTTCCGTCTTGATTGGATACATGTCTTTATGGGCTGCTAGGGTTTGTGGCACAAAGGTAATAAATCAAATTACATATATGTTATATTCATTTTGTTATGGATTATTAATTTTACAACCATTTTTTTTTTTGTAGTTCCCGGATAAAGCGGTCCCTAAACTAAAGTACCAACAAGCAAGGTTTTGGTCGTTGGACAATGAGCATCCAGATGTGATATCTTTGGTAAAAGCTTCGGGGTTATGGTCTGGAATCGAGGATTTGCTGAAGACATATGATGTTGTGATAGTTTGTGGTTTTAGAGAAAGATTTTGTCCCGAAACTATGACTTTTCACCTCCCATTCGGCGAGATGACTATCACTCCGGATGACGCAATGCAAATCACTGATCTAGCTTTGGAAGGAAAGGCTGTGTTTGAGGGTTTCAACAATTTTATGCCTTTTGATGAGCTTTTTGCCTTGGCGAAGAACTGTCTTGGGTTGGGTAAAGATAAAGCGGAAGAAGAGTTTGAGATAGGGTATGGAGCCGCGCCTAGAGCTAAAAGGAAAAATAGTGCACCCGGTGAACTTGCTGAAACAATGAATATGTCAAGGAAGATTAATTTGGTTCGTTTGAAGAAAAGTTTGGGGATTCTGATACCAAGACTAGGAGTGGATTGGTGGTGATGGACGCAGAAAGAGTTAGACATACGGCTATAGCTTACTTGTTACATGCTCTTGGGACCGTCTTTTTCCCCGATTTCTCAGGAAATAAGGTAAATGCTTGTTATTTGCAGTGGTTGAAGACTCTCAATCTTGATCCGTAAACAAATGAGGTACCTAGGTACTCATGGGCCACCGCCCTCCTTGCTGATGTGTTGGTCTGTCTTTATAAAGCTTCTATATGGAACGAAACACAAATTACGAGATGTGTTGCTCTTGTCCAGGTATATTTTTGTTTTAATATAACGAATGTTTATTTATTTTACTTTTATATATTGACGTACTCATGTCTTATTAACAATTTTTTTTTTGACGTAGTCATGGGCTTACGACCATTTTAAAAGCTTGAGGCCTACTCGGGATACAAAATGGCCTCTAGGAAAACCTACAGGAGGAAGATACCCCTTTGCAGGGACCCAACACAAGGCTAAAGAGACGGAAATGAAGGAGATGAGGAAAAAGTTGGATGCTTTGACAATCGAAGATGTGGCTTTTGATCCATATTTGAATGTTGATGAGGATGGAGAAGATGAAGTTGGTGATAGAGTATTTTCCGATGTGGCGACCTATACGGGACCTTTGTTTCTTGCAACTGGGTTCGTCATTTTAGATCCTCGTAAAACGCTCCGCCAAATCGGTATTGTCCAGAAAATTGTACCTCAAGAAACTCCTTTTAAACTGAGCATAACCACCTCCCAATTTAAGGACAAAGATGTCAAATTGAACTATGAAAATACACCGTCGATCGACCATTGGAATGCTCGTTCCCAAGAAGTAAACCAAATGAGTAGAAGACTCCTTAAAGCTTCTCACGGGACTTCCGAGCGGATGCGAATGACATGGAATGCTATTTAGAGTGGGCTCATTCTTATGTGGAAAATTTGGATCCGGAGGCGCAGAGACATTTCAAGAATGCAGAGAAAGAGATTTCAAACTCAAAGGCATCAATGAATGAAGAAGATGATTGGGAGAAGATGGTGGTACGTACATTACTAATTATGTTTGTATATGTTTTTTTTTAATTATCTATGAATAATTAGAGTATGTGTGTTTTATATGAAAAAATAGGTCGAACGAGTGAATTGGGTGGCCAATGCCATCACCCGTATGATTAATTTGGGTGAGGAGTTAACGGTAGCTGAACTAAGATTAATGCGGAATCGAATTAGAGGCATAATTATCCCTGAGAAAGGAGGTTTATATCCTGATGAAGCGGAACGACCAAGGAGAACTAAAAGGTCTAGGTATCATTCTTCTAGCGACGACTCGGACACCGACCCCCCCCCGCCCCGTGACCAAGTTCAATGTAAGCAAGGAAAAGCCGGTTGGTGGTCGAGGTGCAAAAGGTGGAACAAGTGCTCGAGGTGGTCGAGGTGAAAAAGGTCGAGGTACTGGAACAAGTGCAAAAGTTAGCCGTGCTGGAACAAGTGCTCGAGGTGGATGTGGTGGAGGTAAAAAGACTCCAATTCAAGGTGGCAGCGGTCGAGGTAAAAAATCTAGGGTTATAGAACAAGTTGTGGAACCTGAGCAAGAGGACGATTTGGATGAGTTTTTGCAAAGCACGTCGGAGGAGGGATCAAGTGAAAGTGAATGACTATTTACTCTCTTTTTATTCTATTATTTCATGGATCTTTTATTATCTAAGACTTTGTCTATTTACTATTTTTGTTATTTGGTTATGGATTTGGATGGATGAATTTTTAAAACTTTGCATTTATGAATGAATGTTAGTCTTTCCATTTGTCTAATCTAAGAAAACTGAGGAAACAATCAAGATTCACTAATTTTTTGAGCACTTTCGGCTAGGTCGATCCTTCACATAACCTAGACGAAAGTGCATATAATTCTTGTCAAATAAACTTGCACAGAATATCGATTGGAAAGTTCGAGCCATTATAGGAAAACGGTTAGGTCAAGAAACCGTAACCCTGTTTTGGTCAGGAAGTACCTAGCCGTATATTGCACTGGACTCAAAAAATTAAATAAGTCCTTATTACGGATACGTTTCCGGGCCGTGTATCTTTTTTGCGGTTGGAACTCCTAACCGTAATGCTGACATAAATTTGCAACTCTAGTTCACGGCTTGGTCGACATTTGAAGTTCCTGGCCGTAAATAAATTACGGCTTGGAATTTCCTAGCCGTATGTCACTCTGATAACCCAAAAAAAATTTTGGCTCCTTGTTGCGATAAAAAATAACAACTATTATTTACGGCCCGAAATACCTAGCCATAAATCTGACACACCACAAACCCTGCAGGTTTATACAGAATTACGGCTGGGACTACCCTGCGATTTCCTAGCCGTAAATTCCTATAATTTTGAATACCACATCATATCGGCTAGTTTTTTGAATTTTGAAAAATAGATCCGTTTGAAGACTGATCTATAGAAGGTTCTAGCTGTTCAACCACTTATTTAAGCTTGAAATAACTCCACCTCTATATAACCACCCATTCCAAATCAAAATCACACCTTCTACATCAATAATCTCCACCAAAACTCCTACAAACTCAATACAATGTACTCAAAGGATAAACCCAACTTCACTTTGGAAGAAGACTTATCTCTTTGCAAAAATTTTGTACTATGCTATCCAAAGAAGGGAGAAGAACGAAAGAAACGTGGTTTACCAAGTCAATCGTATTAGAGTAATATTTTTGAGAATTTTTGTAGTGAAACAGGTAACACTAACAACCGCGATGGGGTTGAATTGTATCTTCGCTTTTCAGACATACGCAAAAAAGTGAAAGAATATATGGCTTTACGTCGTATGTGCAACCAACTTCGAATTAAAGGTGAGACTGATAGAGAAGTCGCAGCTCAAGCTAAGAAGGAATGGAGAAAATGGAAAGGTTATAATTTCAACTTGGAAGCTCAATTCGCCATCATCAAAGACTTCTTAATACATCGAAAGGGATGTTATTAAAACCAACTTTGTAATGGGGATCTATTAAGTATGTAATGGGTTTTATTGTTGTTTATTTAATGAAAGTATTACTAATTTTCAATCGTAGTCTGTATTCATGTTGAAAATCAAAATTTCTCAGCTTACATATTCTGTTACGGACGGGAAAAGTATGTTATCCCAGCCGTAATACAGACTCAGGAGATTCTGTGAAGAATAACGGCCAGAAGCTCTTCACTTCCCAGCCGTAGCTCTGCTTACGGCTTGGAATTATTCATATCCTAACCGTAACTATTAAATTACGGCTTGGAATTCTTCATATCCTAACCGTAACTGTGTTATTACGGCTGGTTCGATACAATTTCCCAGCCGTAACAAGTAAAAATTTCAGATTTTTACTCTGATTTTTAACGGATTTGAATCGATAGATTGATGTTGGGAGTTGATTATAAGGTTATCCCGAGTTTTGTGACGAATGGTTTGATCATTTTTCTTCAAATGTTTTGGAAAAAATTTCACCAAAATCACCATTTTTCTTTCTTCAAAATCAAAATCAAAATCAAAATCAAGGGAAATCAAGTTTTGATTTCCAAAAGATTAATCATTTGATTAGTTAACTCATTCACTAATACTGATTAGTTAGCTTAATCAATATGATTAGTACTAATCATATAAAGGGTAGAATGGGTATTACAAAAATACCATGATAAGGGGCTTTATGAATTGTTATTTCATGACCCCATAAGCCCCCAAAATCCCCTCTTTTTTAAGCCCCAATATTAGGATTCTTTCAAAAATAAGAAAGCCCAACTTCTAGTTATAATCAGGTGGGATTTGAAGCATAAATATCCGGTCAAAACTCATAAATATCCTGAACCCTAAGCCCTGAACCCTAAACCCTGAACCACCACCACCACCACCGCGACCACCATCACCACTACATGAACTCTAAACCCTGAACCCTAAACCCTGAACCCTGAACCCTGAATTTTAAACATTGAACCCTAAATTATGAACCATGTACCTTGAAGGGCAATTTCGACTACTTTACTCTCTCTAACGGAAAATCTAACGGATAGGGGCATTTTACTTTATTCCCTAACGTCCGGGGCATTTCAACAAGGTTGATGCCCATTTCGGGGCATTTTGCCTAGTTTCCCTTATTTTTAGAGGGAGGATCCCTTGACAGGCCCTCATTTGACAAGGTATTACAGTCCCTTGAGAGCCGTTAGATTAGAGTACAAGGATGGTCGAGATTAACCTGAATTATAAGCTAAATCTAGGTAAACCCGCGACCCATATTCAACAACTTCTTCTTTATTCGGTATCTTCTCTAGTTTATTGTTGGGGAAAGAGTTTGATCATCAAGGGGTTTTTTTTTTGTGTTAGTGACTACGCCATCTCCACTGTACACAAGAAATTGTCTGCAGAAAAATTGATTAGGACTTGCCTCAAACGAAATTTTGGCTTCTTAATTGTTGTTTAAAACTCAAAACTTCCTTGATGGAGTAAATAACACCAGAACAATTCTGATCCTTAAGAGAACCATCGTAAATATCTGGTCTAAATCACTTGATTTGGTTCTCCTGCTCCCATGTTAAGTTTTGGTTTGTCAAGTTTTGGGTCTGTTTTATCTCTTATTTTAGGGTTTTTTTTTAATCAAGTTGATCAACTATGAATTTTTCCTAGATTGGGTTAACTGCAAGTGAAGAAAGAGAGCAGAAAAATGCGGAGAAAAATTCTGAAAGTTATCATTGGTTACGAAACAACCCGAATTCCCAAATCATTTTAAAATAATCTTAACGGCCAATCTATCTCAATACAACGATCACCATTAGACTGTCAAAACTTGTTAAATTTGGCCCTGTCAATGGATCGCCCGCCCCTCTTATTTTTATGGCGAAAATGATTTACATCCCGCGGGTTGTTACCGCAACACAAAAGGGGGTGGGACCCATACTAAACCCTCCCCCTACAAATCTGCCGGGTTACTAGGTCTCCCTCTTCTTTCTCTCTTGCGGGACACACCGCGGGATCCATCCCGCTGTGAGTCTATCACTTCCGTTTTTATGGAACAAGAATTTGATGTTATTTTTTGTTTGTTTGTTAAGTAGTATACTACATGCATGGTTTGAGAACTGTCCTGGTGTCCTACAACTTATTTCAGTTCTTGCTTTACACTATCGGAACGAACAAATTCAAAACTGTGAGATATTGCTAGCCCTAACACATTCTTATTAATTTCTTTCTCAGTTTATTATCCCATCAACCCTGAAAAAAAAGGGTCATTATGCCTTTGCTAGGGAAAGGACAACCTCATTGGAAAAATCTAGACTGAATTGAAACAAATACCTCGGGAGTCTGAAAGTGTGTCTAAGCCAAGGTACCAAGCCTTTTTCCATTAACACTTGTGCTAAATCACAAGCACTACAAATTTCTGCCAAGCTGCTGCATTAGGCACAACAGTCAACAGTGATATCAACTAGAAAGAACCCCAACAGTTTCTGATAAGCAGTACTACTGATTGAACCACTTTGGATCTACTTAGGCTAATAATCTCAACGCACAACAGTTTACAATTGCAGTGAGCAAGAGTCTAAGATTCTAAAGAGGGATGACGCCTCGACGGTGGGCAGGGACATTGGGGGAAAAAAATTGAGCCCAGCCAAGCCTAGACTGTTCTCGAGCGGAATGCACATGCAGTAGAAGGCCACCTGTAATGACGTGTTTACACAAGAGATCTGAGGGTAATTTTACGGTAATAGTTCAAAATTTGGTGTTGATGGGTAGGAAGATAAGGGGTAGTGTTGGTAGTTATCGTCGTATTACCATGGTTTCCTAATCCCGGCAACTTCAACGGATATTTTTACTTTCCTTTTTGCGCATCACAATTCCTATATAAGGTATTTGTAGCAGTACTACTATTATTCCCAAGTACTCTTCTACTTAACTCTCTGATTCTCAAGAATGGTGAATCAAGTGATGATGGAGATGAAGCAACAGAGACAAGGAGGTGATGGTCGTAAGAAGATTAAGATTGAAAAAATAAAAGACAAATCAAAATTACAGGTTACATTCTCCAAGAGACGAAAGGGTTTGTTCAAGAAGGCAACTGAACTATCGGTTTTAACTGGTTCACAAATTGCACTCATTGCTTTCTCTCCTGCCGGAAGACCCTATGTTTGTGGTAATCCTGATCTCATACTCGATCGATTTCTTAATAACATCAACGGTGAAATTCAGAAAGATGATGATGAACAACAACAGAGGAGGTGTTTGGAAGTTGAAAGAGAACTAGAAGCTGAAAAGAAAAGAGGGGTTCTCTTGGAGTCATTGGTAAATTGTGATTTGGGGCCTGATAATGATAAATTTTGGTGGAATAATGTTGATGGATTGAATTTGGATGAATTGATACAGATGAGAAGTGACATGGAACAACTCCAGAAGTGCGTCTCAGAGAGATCTCATGACTTACAGATGACCGGTAACATAGCTTCTTCTTCATCTTCTTCTTCTCGTTCTTCAAATGAAGATAAGTCCCTCGCGTTGATGACAATACCGGCTGGTAATGAAATTGTTGATGATGATTATCACAATGAAGAGATGGTAAATGAGTTGCTCTTTGATTTAGAATATGGATTTGGGATTGGGAATAATAATTCAACTGATGAAGAAGAAATCACCGCCGACATGTTTTCTGATGTATACTACTAGTAGATCATATTTTCTAGGGCTCCAATCCATTGTTTAAGTTAATGGCCAATCAATGTATGTAGTGATGAATTTATGTATTCAATTCGATTCAATTGATTCATTTGATTTTTGTTAATGGAAAGTTTTGATTAAAATTTCTTGCAAATTTTTTTCTTTCTAGTTCATGGTTTTTTTTATGCAGTGAAAAACAGAGTGTATGAAATGGGTAAAAGTTCATTTCTGGAGGTTGAGAACTTTGGGGAAGAAATTGGATTGTGATTAGATTAGGAAACTAGTAGAGATACATAATTGTCAATCTTAAAATTAAGGAAGTTGTTTCAATTTTAACTAGTAGTTGCTTCAGATGGGATTGTTACTGAAGTTTAACTAGTAATAACTGAAAATCAAGAGCTGAAAATGGAGTTGGTGCATGTTACTGATGCTTATGTCGGTTGTACAAGTTGAAGATATAGAAGAAGTGAAAGAGGCTTCGGTTGAATCAAAACATGTAAGGCAGCACATTGGTTGGTGCAAGGCCAAGTTAAAGTACCAAAATCTGGAGACATAATTTGGACGTTCCTAGATTGGCTTACTCGCTATTGCGGGAATCGTGATGGTGAATTTGGGGCGTCTTAAATGGCGTTGGCCAACAGATGCTTGGTATACAGAATCATGTACCACATAAGCTGTGGTGCATATTACATGGTATATATTGAAATGAAACACCAAAGCATAAATATGACGCCAATCTAAATAACACAATTTTTATATCCTCAAGCCTACAAATGATAGGTCTCATCTCTCATGCGTGATTCCATCGCGTGCTAGACTGTAATAATAAAAACAATCTAAATCAAACCCGTCTTCTTATTTGCTCCCAACCCATGTCTTAATTAAATAAGGCAACGATTAGCTGGTCGGGATGATCATCTTCTATGTTGCAAGGCATTCAGGAAGACAAAACAGGGGTATTATACACGTAAACCAAAAACCATGAAAATGATATCTGTAATCGGATGTTGATTAATGTGATTGATTGATTGATTGATTAGAATGAATTAAGCAGGTGCATATTACATGGTATACTAAGACTTGTCAACTAGGTTTTTGATTGGTTGATGAGAAAGGTCTACACTTTTGGATGAATTTTGTTGTCTTGGACCTGTTTCTGATCGATGGTTGAAGTTTAAACTCTTGGAGAACTAGAAAGAGTTATCAAGAAATGGCCCGCACCCACCTCCTTTTCAACCCTATGTCTGCTAGTCCTCATCAAGCAGCTTGCACAGCTCTTCAAATTTTGGGAGCCGAAGCTCAGATGATATCAAAGCCACGAGAAAAGGTAATTGCAAAGCCTGCTGGTTCCATGTGTTATACACATTGGGGGCGAAAAAGGACAACTTGTTTGTCCCTAAGTGGGATACTCAGTTGATTTCTCTGAATTCAGTAAACAAGGGAACGTGGGTTGTCATCTCAGTTATTCAAAATTTGAATTTACAATTACCATATTTGTGCTACGTACTTTACTTTTACAGGTTACTGATGGCCTTTGTCTTGTCCTGACCTTTACCATTTTAAGCTATCATCCAGAATAAGGGCATGCAAGAAAGCTCATTTTAAATAAATACTACCAAAACCCATTTTAACATCATCATCACTCTGGCCATCCAAGGACATAGAAAGCTACCGATTCAAGAGACTTATGCATTAAGTAAGGGCTTTTTACTGTAAAGTGTTTTTTTTTCAAGTGTACGAAATCTGAGTTTTTAGACTCTAGCTACTACAGATAAAACAAAAACAAGGAAAAAACCATTTTAGCTCTCTGCCTAAACCTAATGAATACTGACTGCATTTTAATGGAAGCTATAATATTCCATCCACTATGACAATGATAAATCAGAAATTTAAATACCAAACATAACCAGATGGATAACATAAACAGCTGTTTGTGATTAAGATTGATCAATATCTAGTACATGATTCATTGACAACACACTCCTTGATGAATCAATCTTAGGTCACCACAACCAACAAAACATGAACCCTAAAACAAAAAACTAAACTAGGAAGGGAAATTTGCATGCAACCAAAAGATAAAACAACAGAAAGTAAAAGCAACATCAAACAACCACCGCTTCTTCTACTAGGACAGTACTGACCAGATAGACTATGCATCAGTTACAAGGATGACATTCTTCACCTCAGCCTTCTTAGGAATAGAGATCTTAAGAAGTCCATTCTTCATCTCAGCTTTCAGTTCCTGTAAGTTGAGGAAATCAAAATGCAGATCGAGATTGAAAATTATACCAGTGTTCATATCATCTTCATTAACATCTAGACCAACAGTAACAACATCTCCAGCAGGCTTTTCATCTTCTTCTTCTTTACCCAGAAGACTAGTGATAACGAGAGAGGTACCCTCTACAGTGACTTTGATATCATCCTTTCCAAACCCAGGCAAGTTGATCTTCAACTCAATACCTTCTTTCAGCTCTTTAGCACTCCATCTCTTCATCATCACATCTTTTTCTTCTTCTTTTTCATACAACTTCATGACCTCCTCCTCCATATCAGAATCAAACATATCTGCATAAAAAAACACCACAAGTTAGAAAGGAAACACATCAGAAAACAAAAACTGCTTGGATTTAAAGACTAGCTGAAAATACTGAAAATAAAATACTTACCTGAACTAAGAAGATCATCAGTAGTGAAACTAGGACGAAGAGCATCAGAGATGTGAGACCCTTTCTTGTTTTTCTTAGTAAGTGGGAAAGAACATTTGGGGACAAAAGAAGCTGCAGAACGTTTGGGGTTAGGGTTCTTAAAAAGATGGAGCTTATTTTTCAAAACCTTTGGGGTGACGACAGTAGTAGTAACAGCAGGTTTCTTTGACATGGTGGCCATGATGATGGGGATGAAGGAAGCCATTGAGTACGGTAGATCTTGAAAACTCTCAAAGAAACCCTAGAATATGTGTTGTGAGATAAGACTGTGTTGTGGTAGTATTTATAGAGAAATGGAAGTGAATGCTGACTCGATTAATGGATACTTAGTGTTACTGTGAACTAAAGTCTTAAGTAACTTATTAGTGGAAGTGGTACGAAGAGTTTGTCTGTGTGAGAGACCGGAGATAATCTCTGGGAAGAGTAATTAGATGAAGGCCCACTGCAGAGACCCAGAAAATTCATTCAACTGGGCCTATCAATGAGATGAAAGACCGAGTCATTCTAAGTTTAACTGTTTAAGTGATCAGTGAGTGATGTTATTATTAGATCAGTGGGTGAATCCCTTGTTAATAAGAACGTTTCACTTTAACTGTTTACACGACGCTTTCAAAACTAATGCGCAAATCAATAGATTCAAAGAAGTAATTTGCTAACTGCTAGTTCAGAAACAAATGTGGGAATACGAAGAAAATTGTTGTAGTAACTATCCAATGTGTTATCGTTGGAGGAAGCACTTAAAATCATTTCAGTTTCTCAGCGTCTTCATCTGATTACTATTCCAATTTGTGAATCCCTTGATAAATTCTTCATTGAAGATATCGAGCTCCTGAGTTGAGGGTATAGCAGAAGTGAAAGATGCTTCGGTTGAATCAAAACGTGTAATCACATTGGTGCAAGCTTAGGCAAGGCCAACATATTTGACATGTTGGATGTGACATTGAGAAAGGCATTATAGTACTAAACTTTGGAGATCACATAATTGAGAGTTCCTAAATTGGCTTACTCTGATATTTGTGTTTCATTGATTAGAATGCTTAATGTTGAGAAAATTTCCCAGGACAGATAGATACTTAGGGATACCTTTATTTATTGGCAGATCTAAAACTCAGGCTTTCACACACTTAGTTGAGAAATTTGATATGATTGTCCCTAACTAGAAAGACAAACATCTTACCCAAGATGGTAGATCAGTCATGGTTCAGAATGTTTTAAAGACTTCCCTATATACCACATGAACTCTTTTCTCTTTCCTGATAACTTAGTTCATAAAATGGAAGCTAAACAACATGATTTTTGGTGGGAAAAGAATAATATTAGTGGCGTTTATCTAAAAAATAGACCGAAGTTTGTGAGCATAAATGTCGGGGAGGTCTAGGTTTTAGAAATCTTAAGTACTTCAATACTGCTTTATAACTAAGACTGCTTGGAGATTGATTGATACCTCTGATGCTTTGCGGGTCAGAATCTTGAAGTGTTAACACTTCAAGAATTGTCATCCCTTGCAGTATGTTAAGCCCGAGAACTGTTCTTGGGCCTGGACCTTAAGAAACATTCAACATGGGATGTTAGAAATGCTTTAAATATCCATGCTTTTAGAGATAATTGGATCCATGATATGTCTGAGCCAATGTGTCTTAACTACCCTAATTAATCATGATTATATGGTTGGTGATTTTATTGACACTTCTACTAGAGTTGGAATCGTGATTTAGTTGAGACTATTTTCACCCCTGATAATAACAATAACATTCTTAAATACTAGAATCCCAGTTCAGGTTCTCATAGATTGATTTGGCCTCACACTAAATCTGGCACTTCTTCGGTTAGGTCTTTTTATAATATCATCTCTAGGACATCTAATAATAGTGCTAATATACTAGTAAATGATCCAATTTATAAAATCATTTGGGGTTTGCTTGTTCTTCCTAAAATTCAGTTGTTTTTGTGGAAATGATATTAAAATATCATTCCCTCTAAAGACATAGTTGGTAGATATAATAATTCTACGCATAACCTTATTTGCAGCATGTGCCAAACTAATGTAACTGAAACTACGAGCATATTATTCTGCATTGTGATTTTGTTGTCTATGTCTGGAACTCAATCCCACAGGGGATTCACATTCAGCAGTATCAAAATTCTACAATCACTATTAAATATTGGGTAAAAGACCTTCTGAATAGTACTCTTTCCAAGGATCAGAAATGTGCAATTATCACAACTGCTTAGCGTATATGAAAGGATAGATGCATGTATTCTTTCAAAACCTAGGTCTGAACAAAGACGCCACTGCTAGGTATGCTATTAGGTTAACAAATGATATGCAACATGATACTAGTGATCCCTCTAGTATGCAGGTTGGTGTCACAACCTCAAATGCTTTAAGGCACCCGAAGACTAAAAATTTACCACATGATTGTTTGCTAATTTTCTGTGATGCTTCTTCTGATATAAATAATAATAGAGCAGGGATTGGTATTGTGGTTACTGATATAACAGGCGCCTACTAGGGATGCAAAATTCATCGAGTAGTAACAAGAGACGCTGACGAAGCTGGGAGTTTAGCGATCTGGGAAGCGGTTATTTGGGCCAAAAGAATAAGGATGAACAATATTTGTATTCTCAGTGATTCCAATATTTGTTATTTTCTATTTATTAAATAAACAATGTCAAACTACTTGGTTCAGTAGCACTATTCAGGATGATTGTTCCTTAGTGGTAGAGTCATTTCAGTTTTTTGAATTTCAAAACATTCATAGAAGTTTCAATTCGCTAGCTGATAAAGCATCCAAGCATTGTAGGCAGAACAAAAAGTAACATGTGGATGGTTATCTTAATTATCATCCTCACTTTATTACTCAAAACCTTGTCCTTTGACTCTTTTAATAGAATTCTTACTTTTCTAGCAAAAAAAAGGCTTACTCGTTATTGTGGGAGTCATGCTGGTGAATTTGGGACGTCTTAAATGGCGTTGGCCAACAGATGATGGATATACAGAGTCATGTGTATACTGAGATTTGCCAACTAGGTTTTGGTCAGAAAATTAAGAAATTTCCATTAGTATGATGAGAAACAAAAACTTGGTATAGATTGTCAGATGAATTATGTCTTTAATTTCTTGGACCTGCTTCCGACTCGTCTTAATTTTGTCATTCCAGTTATACTCTCGGAGAACTGGAAAGGGTTATCAATAAATGGCCCACATACCTCCTTTTGAACGAGAAAAGGTAATTGCAAATGCCTGGTTCCATGTGTTACACACTATGCGGGGTCTATCCACATTGATAACTTAGTGGCCTAGAGGACATTGATTATACCTGAACCAGTAACAATTTGGGTACATGTGATAGGAAATCTAGGATAGATATGGCCCTAGGAAATGGGGATTGGAACATAAAGTTTTCTAATGCTAAGCTTATTCATTTAACACAAGTTGGTAGTGATCATAGCCCAATAATGTTGTTAACTGACAATACTATCTGTTTGTTGGAAGCCTTTTAAATTCTTCCTCACTTAGCTAAATGATGATTCTTGTGCTGCTGTGATTGCTAATGCATGGAAAAAAAGTGTCAATGGATCTCATGGGTTTCAGTTAGTAAGCATACTTAATGCTACTAGAAGAGATCCGTCAAGATGGAACAAGGAGCATTTTGGGGATATAAATCAAAAAGTTGACAAATTACAAAAGGAGTCGGACACTGCACAAGCTCAAGTACCTAGTCCTACATTTCATAATCAAATTCTCTCTATCAATAAGGAGTTGAACACATGGAAAAAGGTTAATTGTGAGTTTTATCAACATAAGTCAAGAGACCACTCCATCAAAAACATGGACTACAACAGCAAATACTTTCATGCAAAAACCAATAGAAAGAGGATAAAGAACAATATTTGAAAAAGCGGGGGTCTAACAACCTCACCCAATATTTCGTTTAGCAATCTGTATGGACTAACTCCAATATAATTCAAAGAGCACCAACTAAAAAAGCAAGCTCAATCAAGAAATATATCTAAGAGTTATATCTCTGTTTCACAATGTAATCAGCAAATCAAACAGATAGAAATCCGTGAGCCTGATTATTATGTGAAACAACTTGAACGGTACCAAAGACCAATGTTCAAGTGTCAATCAATTTATATCAACAACCAAAGGTTGGATTATACAAATTGATTGAACTACGTACAACCTGTGATATTTCAATTATATAGAAAATATAATGCGGAATAGAAATAATACAGACACCAAAAGTTTTGTTAACGAGGGAAACACAAATGCAGAAAAACCCCGGGACCTAGTCCAGATTTGAACACCACACTATATTAAGCCGCTACAGACACTAGCCTACTCCAAGTTAATTTCAGACTGGAATGTAGTTGAGCCCTGACCAATATCATGCTGATCAAGGTACGGTCGCATTCCTTACGCCTCTGAATCCCATCAGGACTCTACGCACTTGATTTCCTTAGCTGATCTCACCCACAACTAAGAGTTGCTATGACCCAAAGTCGAAGACTTGATAAACCAATATGTCTCACACAGAAAAGTCTATTGAATAGATAAATCTGTCTCCCACGAAAATACCTAAGGGTTTTGTTTCGTCTTTTAATAAATCAAGGTGAACAGGAACCAATTGATACACCAGACTTATATTCCCGAAGAACAGCCTAGTAATATCAATAACCTCACAATAATCTTAATCGTATGGTAGCGAAATAAGATATTGTAGAATCACAAATGATGAGACGAATATGTTTGTGACTACTTTTTATCTTGCTTATCGGAGATTAAATCTTGAGCAAATCTTTAAGAAGATAGTACTCGGTACGATAGAAAACAACAAGATCAGAACACGCAACTACAGAGAAAATAGTTGGGTCTCGCTTCATAATTCCAATGAAGTCTTTATGTCGTTAACCTATAATGGTTTTAGAAAAACCTAGGTTAAAGGAGAATTGACTCTATTTGTAACTAATAACACACATGAGGTGTGGGGATTGGGTTTCCTAGTTGCTAGAGTTCTCCATTATATAGTCTTCAAATCAGGGTTTGCAACCAATGTTACCTTGGTAACAAAGCATTCAATATTTACCGTAAGATGAAAACCTGATTAGACTCAAGCTAATATATTTAAACCATTATCGAACTTAAACAATAGTTAACCAAAGTGTACTTAAACATGTACACATTGTTGGCTCAACAATATTTAACCAAAGTTAGCCATATGAACACTTTTATATCAACCTTATTCATCTTAACCATAACTAGTTCAAATGACTCACATGAAACTAGTTCTAGAGTTGTTCAATTGTTTATATTCTCATAGAAGTATACAAGACACAATTGAAGCAAAATCGATTTTGATTCACTCGAATCAATTCATGAACATTATAGCCATGTTTTGCAAAAGATTGCATAAGTATACAAGACACAATTGAAGAAAAATCGATTTTGATTCACTCGAATCAATTCATGAACATTATAGCCATGTTTTGCAAAAGATTGCATTCCTTATTATATAAATGTATTAGTTCATGAACAAACCGATATTAGGACATAACCTACTCAAGTATGCGAACGTGTACGCATACCTAAGTGGCCGGACTAAGTTTGGGTTCGCCGGTACGCGAACGTGTACGCATACCACCAAAATCAGTTGAACTCCGGAACTTGAACTTACGCCAGTACGCGAACGGGTACACATACTAAGTTCTCGGACTTTCATTAACCAACCAGTATGCATACGTGTATGCATACCATGGTTTCCGGACTTGGAATAACTTGCAACAGTTAACATACAAATACGCATACTATGCTATATCCAATCATGGTTAATTTGTTCTAAACTCTCATTTCAATCATTGAAACATTCTTAGAAGATGACAATAGCTGTCTCACAGTCTCACACAAACTATTAGCTTCGAGTCTATATCAATACGAAACATTCCGAGTCTACATCAAATGACTGTCTCACACAAATCATGTAAGATGTTACCAGACGATTTTCACATGATCATCTTTTGACTTTCGTCAAGATTATAAGATGAACTTGGTTAAAGCGAAAGCTTACCAACATATATTTCGAGAAATATGTAAGCGAGTTAAACTCAGCTCGAAATATCAAATATGTATAATCGAAATCTATATAGCTATACGACTTTTGTCTCAAATAGAAGATTGAGTAGATAGACTTTTGAGTGATAGATGAATTCAAGTCTCCACATACCTTTTGTTGGTGAAGTTCTACAAGCTCTTCTTAGTAGTTCTTTGTCTTCAATCGATGAACGCTGTGAAGTCTAAAGCTCAACTACACTTTATATCCTAATCCGAGACTTAAGCTATAACTAGAATAGAAATCAAGACTTATAGTTTTGGAAACTAAACTTGACAAACAAGCTTGAGATAACAACTCTTGTGAGTTCGACCGAGCAGTGCTCTAACAATCTCCCCCTTTGTCAATTTTAGTGACAAAACTATCAATAAATATGGATTACAAAATAAATAAACTTTGTAGCTTCTCATCCAAATGCTTGATTTCCTTGGTTCTTCAACATTACTCGAAATCTTCGTCCCTTCCAAGTACTCCAGTGATTCTGAACGTGTTCAACTCAGCATCAGTGCTGTTGAAGATCCGTAGCCATAATAATGAGAAAACAGTAGCTCTCAATCATTGTTATACAATATCATAGTATTATTACAAAGCATCAAAGTCTAATTATATCACAACTTTGACAACAATACTATGGTGATATGTATCACTCCCCCTTAGTCAATACTTCATCTCACAATGAAAACCACTCCCCCTTACATAATGATCCGTAAACCATATGTATTTGTAGTGTGAACTACACATTAATTCTCCCCCTTTTTGTCAATATAAATTGGCAAAGGTACGAAAACTAGTGGGATCATAATGAAATTCTCATAGAGATACTTCATGACTAAATAGAACATATCAACTTTGTGTTCATCAAGGAGTTTATAAAGATAAGGAAACTCCTACAATATTCCACAGCCGCACTCCCCACAAAGATTTGGCAATTAAGCACCAATTCAATTAAGAACTCTCCCCCATAAAATGTCATTCCCGAAAGAACAACAAGAGCGACCTTACTTTTACTAGAAAAGAAGGATTTCTTTGGACATTAAAAATTACATGAAACATGAATTTGTATCCAGAAAACTCAATTAAATTAACCACAAGAGAACCCATGATTAATTTAATCGGAAATACTCAACATAAGTACAATACTTACACATAGAAGTGGATCAGGGAAAGATCAATACTGCGGAATATTCAAAGATTCATTGTATTTTCATCAATATTTGCATAATGATACCATAGACTTAATCTTTGTTATCAAAAGTTCATTCTATTTTCCATCAATATTTGCATCAAGAATATAAAGCACAGTTTGGATAACTTTGCCTATGTAAGTGGCGGTTCAGATTTGTCCTCACAAGAGATAAATCTAGTGATGTAATTGTTTGTCATAAGTGATGGTTGTGATCGGGATTAGAAATGCATCTAACAGACAAAATTTATCATGTCATTAAGGGTCCATAATTCTTCATAATAATTACTCTATTAATTTGCCATGACAATATTTTATTAAATGTCAAATAAAAATGATAATATATAAATTATTTTACTAATGATGATGATAATTATATTTTTATTAGCTAATACTTAGGGATTAGAAATGCATCTAACGGATTGAAAATTTATCATGTCATTAAGGGTCCATAATTCTTCATAATAATTACTCTATTAATTTGCCATGACAATATTTTATTAAATGTCAAATAAAAATGATAATATATAAATTATTTTACTAATGATGATGATAATTATATTTTTATTAGCTAATACTTAGGATTAGTTTGGTATTTTTATCGTAATAATGATTCAAATAAGTATAGTAGTACTGCCTAGTTTTACAAAAAAATGCTTTTCCGATGGAATAAGTGCATATTTCTATTCTGTTCAGCATAATGTTCCTCCGATCGTGTTGGTTAACTATATATAAAAAAACAATTGAATGGTTGTTGATGTACTTTACCCAATTTGTTTTATATGATCAACGTTTGTAAGCTTTGTAAAAAAAACAATTGAATGGTTGCAAATTATAAACTAAAGCTAAAACTATTTTAAAAAGTGATCAAATTGTGTCTTGGAAAATATCAGGTTCAGCTACAGTTATTGAGAAAATGACAAAAGCAGACATATCTCTAAAAATTGTTTATTCTATTTTATTGTGCATAAAATAAGTAAATTTTCAACTATTAGAGTACATATATGTAATATTAAATTTACTAATTAGTATTATTACTAAAAAGTATTATTTTTCTTAACCACTTTTTTAAAATCAATAATTTCTTAATATTTATTGTTGATAAATACAAGTATATTTCAGTGATACAGTATAACATAAAATGTAGTTTGAAAATAAAGAATAATTATCTCAAAAGAATAAAATATAACGAATAAAAATTGGTGATCATATTATAGATTCAAGGATAATTTTTGTCAATTATAAAAAAGATGGGATAGAATTGGAAAATAAATATGAAATTAGGGTGAACTATAGTATTTGCTTTTGAAGCTTTTAAAAGAACGCGCGATTGGGGGATACCAAAACTAATTGGGGGATAGAGGAAAAGGACAAAAACGGGATCCAAATAACAAATCAGGGTCACCCCTTATCTAAATATTTTACCTAATTCCTAATCTACCCCTCACTAATCAGGATTAGTGTTTAATTATAATTACAAAAAATCTTAAGTATTTGTTAAAAGATTAGTGTGTATTTTTATTTTTATTTGGGTGAGTGAGGTGAGAGTAGAAGGAGGGAAAAAATATTTGAGAGGGAACTGTTTTTTGGTGAAAATGGAGGATCATTGTGAAGAGAGAATTGTTGCTGCTGAATCTTTAGCTCAACTACAACAAGGAGCACATCTTGAATCTTCAGCCAATGACAACAACTCACAATTGCAATTCTTTGTTGAGCCAACACCCTTGAATGATGATTTTTACGAGCATGGAGAGTTTTTTGAAGAACCTACACAAGAAAGTAAACTTGCACAACATACAAGCATCCCCAATAATTAGGTAAAGCTGCTAAGAGGTTGAAAATTTATTTTTTTTTCTTTGAATCCACCATTTTTGCAGCTGAAAAAGCTCGGTGCCGGCATGGGCGTGGTATGAATTCAATGCCGGAAGCAGCCGTACCGGCATAGTATTCATACTACGGCCATGCTGGCAGCCCGATATCCCCCATTTTGAAATTCAATCCGGCATAGTATTCAACCAAACAACTATGCCGATACAAAAGTTACTTTTTACCTACCACGGAATATTCTACGGAATATGCTACCGGCATGGTTAAATTCTAAGGTTACCATGTCGGTACTGCTTGAAAAACATACAAGAAGCAGTACCTTCCAAAGCTAAATACCGGCATGGAAAATTAATTAACTACCATGTCGGAAGTGTGTACCGGCGTGGAACCATAGATAACGAGCATGCCGGCACATCTACTGGAATTGTTCAATTCTAACGTTACCATGCCAGTACCTACAAAAAAAAACATACAGGAAGGAGTGTTTTCCAAAGCTAAATACCGGTATGGTATATTAATTATGGGTTACGCCGGAAACAGGTACCGATTTAAAACCATAGATTACGAGAATGCCGGCGCCTATGTTTCCGGCGTTGATTTCAAATGAAATTTGTATGCCGGAAAAGGTTTCAAATTGGATCTTCAGTTTCGGTTCCGTTCGACCATGCCGGAACATTGATCGAGCATGCCGGAACACAGTTCCGGCATAGTGTTTTAATTTATTTTGGAACTAATTTATTTTCTTTTCATTCGATCCTTAGGTTGTGACATATATTGATCCAACAAATGCAAGACTGCTTGGTCGGGATACGTCGGAATACTATAAAATGCCTCTGGTATGGTACCAAAGAATACTTTTCATCTAGTATCTTGAACTTTACTAATGGATTGCTTGTAATGAAGTTTATAATCTCCATTGTTGTCCTCGGGCTAAAGAGATGGCTCTTAAGAACATGTGTGTGTTGGTGAGGAATACCCAACATTCAAAGAATCGTTTTGAGATGGTTTGCGAGAGAAGTGGCAATACAAGGAGAATAATAGCCATATGAGAAAGGGTTATGTATATCCAAAGAAGACTAATAGGGTATACAAGACTCGTACGAGGAAGGATAATTTCCCCTTTAAGCTTGTATTCTATTTAAAAGACAAGGACAATGAATGGGATTGTACGGTTTGTTTAATCCGTCATTACCACCGGGATCCGGAAGATTTTGTTGGTCACTTCCTAGTTGCGAAGCTAAAACCTCATGAAATGGAGGATGTAAAGAGATTGACCAAAGCACTTATCAAACCGAGACAAATTCTCAGAGGCTTCAAGGAAAAGGATCGGACGAACGTGTCTTCTCTAAGTACAATTTATAGCGTACAAGCAAGTATTAGAAGGGTGGAATGGGAAGGGAGGACCGTTATGCAAAAATTTGAGAAGATAGTTTGGGATCACAACTACACGCGTATCATTAAAAGAGGGCTGGACAACAAGCCCCTTCCAATATTTATTTCGCATCCTTTGCTTTCACAATTGGCTCATACATGTTGTGGTGTTCTTTTGATGGATTGCACCTACAAGACAAACAAATACAATATGTCGTTGTTCAATATCGTGGGGCAAACATCGGACAAGGTATAATTCACATTGGATTGGTGTTTAATGGAAAACGAGAGGGATTATAATTATCATTGCGCATTACGAAAATTGAAATTATTCTTCCGGGAAAATCAACTTCCGAGGGTCATCATAATCGATCAAGATGACGCACTAATGAATGCAATATCCGACATCTTCCCGGATGCACAAATTTTCCTATGTACATACCATATACGTCAAAATGTGATAAAAAAAACTTTCATGCCTTGTTTGAACCCACAAAGGCGGATATTAAGAAGAGAATGATTGTTCAACTAGTGGAAGAAGTTCGCACGAACAAACTATCACCCGAAGAAGAAGAAGATGAATGAGGCAAGATCAAAGAGCGAGTGGACAAAGAACATGAGGAAAATCATAAAAAGTGGTTGGAATTTCAAAGAGATTGGGAGAAAGTTTATTGGTCTCTTACCGGAGGATACGTACGAAAAGAATTTGGACAAGTTTATTGCCAATTGGAACGAAATTTATCCAACTGCCGTCTCGTATTGTCGGATTCAATGGTTGGATAAGTTCAAGGAAAAATTTGTGCGTGCATGGAAAAACCGGTATGGACACTACAAGAATGAAGCAACTAGTGTAGAGGAGTCCGCTCATGGGAGATTTAAAGATCTCATCCATTCCGGCCAAGGAAACGTGGTTACGGTCACCGAGGCAATTGAGCAATACTTTAAGAGTGATATCGATAGAATCAAGAAGGCCTTTGAGAAAAGCTCAATGGAAAGGATGACTTCATATTTACAATATGGTAAGTTGCTCTGAGGAATAGAGTTCAACGTCTCTCATTGGGCAATCAAACATATGATGAGAGAAATGCAAAAGGAGATAAACTACGGCAAACCGGGTGATGTGTGTATTTGTCCCGACATGTCTTCATTGGGGCTTCCGTGTCGTCATATGCTTGTGAAGTATGAAAAAGTGATACCTATTGAGGTTATTGATCCATTTTGGAAGCAACTATCTTTCACCCCTCCCCCTACGGAAGATCTCGGACAATCACCATGGGATACGAACGAATCAAAGGAATTCTTCGAAGCTTACTCACGTGGAAACTCGGTTAGGCTGCAAGTCTTGTTGAGCTAACTAAGGCTAATTAAACGCCCATGGACAACACAAAGTGAAGAGCCAACAAAGAGAGATCCTCTAGGTAGACCACAAACTAAAACGACAAGGAGAAAACAAAGGAAAGAATTGAAAGAAATGAGTCAATGTGAATGTGAACTCGAGGCAAGTAAGAAACGAGATATAACCGGATGTGAGATCTCGGGAGCAAAGTTCGCGGAAGCGCCGGTTCCAAACAAAAGGGGTAGGCCGAGGAAGGAACCTCTATCAAGTCAACAACAAACGACGGATTCCGTTTCCACACCAAAAACCTATGGATCGGAGGTTCCAAAGAAAAGGGGTAGGCCGAAGAAGGTACCCACATCGATTGAACAAGAACAACAAGATGAGCATTCCGAAGCCACACCCATAGTCGGTATAGCGGAGGTTCCAAATAAAAGGGGTAGGCCGCCAAAGGTACCAACATCAAGCTACCAAGAACAACAAGGTGAGCATTCCGAAGCCACAACCATAGTCAATGTAGCGGAGGTTGCAAAGAAAATGGTAGGCCGCCAAAGGTACCAACATCAAGTGACAAAGAACAACAAGGTGATGAGGCGGCGGTGTCAAACAAAAAAGGAAGGCCGAATAAGGAACCTACATCAAGTCAAGAACATGAAGGTGAAAACTCCGAAGCCCCACCAAAAATAAGTGATAGCAAAGGTAAGCGACCCATATCTAGTCAACAACAACACGATGGTGACAACTCCGTAGGCACGACCAAAGTTGATGTAGTTTCGGTTCCAAAGCAAAGGGGTAGGCCAAGGAAGTAAGGACTCCCATCACATACTGAAGACATTAGAAATGTAGAGATTACAGAGGATGGATTGGATATAATTAAGCTAAAAACTGGTAATATGAAGATGTATAAGGATCCGAAAACAGGTAGGACCATTAGAAGTTACCATACCAAAATAGAGTCTTATGTACAAAAACTTCCTGAGGTTATTCTCGAGTATATTGTATATACGGATGATGTCGATGGAGATGGAAATTATGGATATCATGTCGTGACCGAACAATTAGGAATCTTTGAGACTCCGGTTAGTAAAGGGATCACACCATGCCGATACGCTAGAAAGAGGATGGCCGAACAACTTGTGAAAAAGAGGAGCTTTTATGAGCAAATTCGTGGACACGAAGAAGGGTTTGATAATATGTATTCTCAAGTGTTAGGGCCCGAGCAGGAGATGAAGTTCCTTCCTACCCAATATTGGATGAGAATGCCGGATTATGGGCATCTAGTGGCGGATACATTTAATTGTGTTGTTCATTATTACCCACACCTTACAAGCAACATTTACACCAAAGTGGAAAAAATGCGAAGGATCTCTTAAGAAGAGAAGATTTGTTTTGGCGTTCGTGAACGGTAATCATTTTATTATTCTAAAACTCAAGGAAAATTTTCCATTGCCACCGGTTTGTGGGATGACGAAAAACAAGAATATAGACCCCAATCTCTGGAAGGAACCGATGGCATTGTATGAGGAGAATCACCAACTTTGGGATGCGTTGGCCTTATAAAAAAAAAACCTCTCTTAGAGAAGATGCAACTTCATAGGTGTGGAAGCGACGATGAGTAATTTGGATATATGTGGTTCACTAATACGCAACATTTTGTTTTTTTGTAAGTGTGAAATGTAAACATTAAATCATATTTTGATGCCAATTCCGTCATGATTACGTTTCAATATTACAAAGCCGTAAGCATGTGCCGGCGTAGAACTTAACTTTTAAAACACTACCGGAAATTCATAAAAATCTCCAGAGAAATTAGTAAATGTGCGGCAATGAAAGTAAATTACAAACTGTGCCGGTACTCTGACAAAAATATTTTGCGCCTGGAAAATTCGGACTACCGACATGGTATGAAAAAAATCTTCAATGCCGGTACTCTGTAATTTCTTTGATTTTGAAAATTCAGAGTTCCGGCATGGACTTTACGCTTTTCGACCATGCCGGTGCTGTCAGAAAAAATCTGTAATTTATTTGATATTGGCACATTAAAACTCTGTAAAAGAGGTAAATTGAGACTGGCTTATCAACATAATAAATCAAATAACAACACTAGATTGTTTGATAACACAAACTCTAAATTTAAGAGGTTCCAAACCGAAAACAAATCAAACATAAACCAAATCAAGCAAAGAGTTTAGCAAGACACACAAACAAACACATTTTTCAAGACACACAAACAAACATAAACCAACACTAGATTGTTCAAGACCAAACTAATACTATAGAAGAAACACACGATCACTCGGTCCTTGGCTTCTTGTGTACCCTCTTCTTCCTTTCGCCCCACAAGTCTTTTGCCTCTGGATCTTCAATTTTGTCTATCTTTTGATCGACTTTCTCCATTTCTTTCTGGGTCAACACTTCTCCTTTCTTGTTCTTTTTCTTAAAGAACTTTGACAAATTTCCTATCCGCTGACGATGTTGTCATATTTAGTATGTACACTTATATAAGTTTATAGATATAGATTGAAAGAATAGGAAATGAACAAGAAGTATGTACCAACAACGTAAGGATCTTTTGTAGTTCGGGTACAGTTAACGGAGTAGTGGAGGAAGGTTCTAGCTGCGGAGGAACTTGTACGATAGCCGGGCGTACAATATAAGGATGCGAGTACTTCCGATGACTTTTGAGAAAGGTTGGTTCGGCCTCATAACCGTTTTCCGCCAATTCCCAACCAACCCTATCCAACACAAGTCCTCGTTTTTCCCTTTCCCTCCAATGTGCAAGAATGGGATTTTGCTCGTAAACTACCAGAGTATGGTTCTCATTTGCTTGGCATTGAGGAAAGTCATGAGAGAATTTCTGATAAGATGTATACGTAAGATTTTTCTTCTTGTACCCAAGTTGGCGCATTACACGGCGAGGGTTGTGCATAACAAATCCTTTTGGATGAAATAACGGTCCGTTGTAAAATGAAACATTGTCACACCTTTCAAAGTAAACTCCTATGGCATCCCTATATGGGTCAAACACAATATCTTGGGCATCCATGGATTCCAAATCCAATCTCATTGCGAATAACCGTTTCTTTTTATTGGGCTTCGGGGTATTGTTGAAGAAGTATTTCTGAGCTACAGGCTCATGCTGTTGATATTCACGTATAGTCTTCAATCCTTTGTACTCTATGAACAATTTTGGGAAGTGTTCATAAGCCCATACCTATGCCAATGAAAGATCGTTAAGAAAAAAATAATTGGAAACTAACAAAATTAATGACAATGATGACAAACTAACTAGTTCACTATACCTGAATTAAAGTGAAAGAACCATTAAATTGACAGGCGTTCGCCTTAGAAGTTCTACGCATTTCTGCCAAAAAATGTGCCAACAAAGCAGTTCCCCATGAATACTCATGGACCCTATCCAAGGGATCCAAGTATTGTAGATTTTTCATATGCACCCTGTTATCATTAGCGTCAGGGAATATAACAGAGCCCAAGGTGAACAACAGATAAGCAGCGGCAGTTTGCTGAATTTTTTCGCGATTCAATTCCTTTCCATCTGTATTCCCAAACAATCGAAACAGATCGACGAATTTGATAGTCTTTGTCTGGGAACGCTCTGTCTTGTACATATTTGCCATAGTCGTTTCCTTGTCCCACCCAAACAAATTTTTAGTCAGCTGATAGATCTTGTCCCATTCTAGGTCCTTACAGTGATCTCCTTCCTTAACGGCTTTCCCAAGAACCTATAGACCTAGTATTATTTGGACATCTTCAAAGATAATGGTCATCTCGCCAAAAGGAAAATGCATGTATCAGTTTCACCAAAAAACCTCTCCAAAAAGCAGTTCGCCGTGACCTGATCAGTGGCCATATAATTTTCTACCGCGGGATATAACCCAGATGCTCTGACTATTGCTTGAACTTCGGGACACTCCAACTCCAAAGGCCATATATCACTTGATTGATGGCGGCAAACACGGAAGGCTTTCTTGTGGTCCTATAAAAACAAACCAAACTAAATTAAATTCACTTGATCACAGATAAATAATATAATAGCAAGATGCAAACGTCTTATATAAGTTTGATAGATCTAACGAGCCCTAGAGTGCTTGTAGTCAAATAAGAGTTGCGGGTTTATCGGTTGACCCCACTGTTTGCCATTATCGCGGTCTGGAATCATGTCATATCTTTTAGGAAGGTGGGCTGGGGGTCCCTTTTCCATTTTCTTAGGGGTTTCATCTCCGACATCAGGTTGTCCTAAGCCACCTGCTGTGAGGATGAGCCACCTGCTCGGGCCGAATCAGGGAATTTTTCACACTCATCATCATCATCACTACTGCTTTTGTCCCCCGTAGGCTACCGAATGCTGACCTTAGCACAATCTGGATCAGAACGACTACGTCGAGCCCAAGAAGACTTAGGTTTTACTTCTTCAACAGCTTTTCCCTTTCCTTTCTTCATTTGTGCTTCTCTAGACCTACGTCCCAATATGTCAACTGAGTTATATACATGAAGCCGACATGGATATTAAACATAAAATAAACGCCGAAATATGTGCCGGCGTACTATATAATTAAAAGTCAATGCCGGTATTGGAGATTTTTATACAGAGACTTAACAAATAAAGGGAATCAAACCGGCATGGTTGGTAAACATATCGACGCTGCCGGCAGCAGTGCCGGCTTGGTAAAATAGAGATAACCTATGCCAGAAGTGGGGGAATTTCGGGCTGTTAATTGACTTGGATCAACCTCATTTTCTTCCTCCTCACTTTCCTCTTCATCTTGCTCATCGTGCTCAACTGTTCCAGTATGTTCACGGATTACGAGTAGACTACGGCCACCACTCTCCCATTTTTCCCCTCTTGTAGATGCCCCTAACCGCTTGTTGCGACCTTGTTCTCTCCCTCGAGGAGGCAGAGACTGAGGAGTACCAAGATCGTCCTTATTTCTTTTCTTAATGCCAGCATCTTTAGTTTTTCCTTTGTTAGCTTCCTTGGCTCTAGACCTATATCAAAATACACACGAAATAAACATATGACAACTCACTTTCATTTATAATACCGGCATAGATTCACAAAATACCAACCATGCCGTGACCATAAATGGCATAGTAATTTAGCAAATACATCATGCAGTACACCATTCCGGCAGTGAAAAATAACTATCGACAATGCCGGTAGTCTTAGGTAATTCCTAGGCAGTTCCTAGATACCAAAAGAGCAGTTTCGGCACCCACTTAAAAATTCAACACCATGTCGTCACCAGGTACCGGCAAAATATGCAACCTAAAATCAATGCCGGTACTGGTAACAAATTCCCAGGGTTTTCCTGTATATTAAAAGTGCACTACCGGCATACTTAAGTAATTTTAAACAAATGTCGTAACTTACTACCGGCATAGTATTCAACCTGATTTCAATGCCGGTACATAACATTCAGTTTCAGGTGACTCTGGGTTTGAAAATGACATTGTATTCATACTAAAATCAATGTCGTAACTCAATACCGGCACTACCTTCATTCTAAATTGAATGGCGTAATAAAATGCCGCATTGTTGTTTATGGGTGAAAACTATTTCTGCCGGTTTTGGTAATTTGGGGTGTGTGGATGAGAAATGAA
This sequence comes from Papaver armeniacum, assembly GCA_023531295.1. Lineage (NCBI taxonomy): Eukaryota > Viridiplantae > Streptophyta > Magnoliopsida > Ranunculales > Papaveraceae > Papaver > Papaver armeniacum. The sequence continues at coordinate 46,863 of JAJJWW010012363.1, read as the reverse complement.
TCTAGACCCTAAACAACTGCACTGCACGGGAGTGCTTGTGAATCGAGAAATCAATCATAACAACTCGGACTAAACCAAGAAATGGCCGTTCCCGGACTTGCTTCGGTCACAAAGTGCAGGAGATGGGGTTGATCTTAGGGAGGGAAGCGAAGAAGGTGTTGAGATTGTGAAGGTGTTGGCTGTGTATGACTTGTATCAGAAAGTTGAACTGGCTTGCAGGATGTAAGCTATCAGTTCCGGTGTTTGAATACGATTGTATCAACACTTGCCTCTATTGTCTTGTCTTACCTTGTTCCTGTTTTGAAAATAGGGAGGAGAACCTATTTATATAAGTCTTTAAGCCTAACCCTCGTATCTCGTGGGAAGTGGAGAAAGTGGAGTGATGGAGTAGTGGAGTCGTGTGTTAGTGTCACACGACCAGTCTTGCCCACTTCTCCCATCATAACTAACCGTCTATGACTTCCTAACACGTTCTTGTGATGGCGCGTTGTGCGCTGCACGCTGTAAACCGCCAGACCAATACCCCAGTATGTATCCCCCAGTTTGTGACATGATTGATGTCTCGAGTGTGTGGATCGTGGGGCCCATAGAAAGTAGCATGTAATGCTAGATTAAATAACTAAATTATTTAGGAAGTCGATACTTGTGAAGTATCGTGTGTATTCTATGCAGGTACTGCATCGAGTATATTCAGCATGTATGAAGCATCGCTGTTTGAGCGTCTCAAAATAGCCTCATGTCCAGCCTACTTCATGTGATGGTTTGGAGGTTGCGCAAGCAAGTCCTCCCTTGGACGACCACATAGTGTGGTCAAGTGACAGGTGGTGATCACCATGACGCCTCACTGACCAATTAACTCCTGACTAGGGCTGTATAACCAAGACGGTGAAGTTGGACGGACGAGATGATCTTTGAGACACTCATCTGCGACCGTTAGTGGAATTAGGGTTTTATAAGAGGTGCGCAAGCACCACTTTTCAGCTTGGTCGAATCCAAGCTTGGGACACGATTTTGGCATGACCGATCAGGCATGCGTGTAGACGACATGCCGGTATACATGCCCGTACCTCATTGTCCCGTGAAAGTGTGATCTGGACCGCTCAATTTGTCCGGCAAAGAAGAGCGGTCAGGATTGATTTACAACAGAAGTTTGGTGCCGCAAATGCCACGCGTCATGCCTACTTCGGGCACACGTTTCAAGACGATCAAGCTTGGTCGGTCCCAGCCGATTGGTTTGGCGTGTAGGTGGTAGGCTGATGTTCACGCCTATACCTTAATGTTCCATGGAAACGTGATCTAAGCCACTCAATTTGTCCGGCGAAGTTGAGTGGTCGAGATCTGTTCGTGATTGGGAGGTGTGACCACGCTAGTTTGGGCGTGCGAATTTGAATAACCAGGCATGGTATGCCTTTGCCGATCGGGTGTGGAGATAGATGGGTCCACGGTGATCATGTTGATGCTCACTGGACATGCTCAGTCGACTCCTAAACCCTCCATTCGATCAGGAGAAAACAAACGTTTGCGATCAATGCAAACCCTAATTAGGGTTTTGACGGCCGTGCGGCATGCCCACTTTGGGCGCACGATCTGGAACGACCAGCCATGGTTGGTCCTGAACGTTCGGTCATGTGTGTAGGAGGGCTTACAGTGAGTGTGTTTACATGCTCTGGGCCCTTTGAATCTACATCTACACCCTCCATCTATGCCCGCGAAGATGGATGGTTGAGACTGTTTTGCGACACAAGTAATGTGCCGCAAACCCTAATTCAAGGTTTTTTCGTCCATACTGTTGTGGCTTGGACGGTTTGGCAAGCTATGCCACCCTTTTGGGGAGGCCGACTATGCGGGGCCCGCATTGGGTCGGTAGTGAATATTCCAATACCTGCTTGGAGTCATGGATTCGACCTAAGCCATCCAACCATGCTTGGTGAAGTTGGATGGTCGTGATCATTTCTGAGACTGATATGGACAGCTCAATCGGGCTGGTATAACACACCGAGAGATGTATGCTCAATCGGGCTAGTATAACACACCGAAAGTTGCAGCCTGTACAGGTATTTCGTACATGCTTCATTATTAGTACTTGGAGGTTCGTGTTGCTCTGCTGAGAACAACACTCAATCATCATGCCGCACCGATAATGAGTATAGGAAATACAAGGCTAGTCATGCATTAATTAATAATGTTGTAAATTCACAGGGTATATGGGATTGTTGCCACATGCTCCAACCTGGATGAATTTCGTGTATTTAATTCACAGAATACTTGGATTGTTGCCACATGCTCCATTCTAGGTGAATTAGTAAAGTGAAGAAGTATTCATCACTTGTTAATGGCTTTATCTTTTGCAAGATGTTAGCGCATAATTTTGGCTTTTACAATTTTAGCCTTAAATGAAAATCCACCATCAACAATTGTATTCATACTAAAATAATGTCGATACCCACTGAAACTCAACTGTTTGAGTTAGGGTTCGCGATTCTAACCCAAACCCAATGCTATAAATCGATTCAAATACTTATAAAACAGTTCAAAATCACTTACCTTCTCACAGAAGCCATGTTTACGAGAGGTTGATTGTCCGAGTTCTCTTGTTCTTGTTCTTCTTCTTCTTGCTCTTGAGCAATCAAAGCAAGCCTTTGTTCAAATTTTTGTGAGCAATCGATTTGACTTTGATTGGGCATCTGATTTCTTTCGTGGAGGCATGGTTATGGATTCGGGTAGATTAATCGACGAAGAAATTTTTGAATAAACGGATGAAGAACGATGAAGAGAAAAAAAAATTCAAAACGTAACCCTAACCGAGTGTGCCGGAACTAATAGAGAAATGGGGGATATGTATTTGGTTTTTAGATTTTAAGTTTTAGGGGAAATGGTAGTATAGTCTTTTCATAATGTTTTTTAATTAACCAAAGGGTATTTTAGTATTTTCATACCCAAAAATCACCCCTTAACAGACACCATTGGTTGGGGGAAGTAATTTATATCCTCCAATTAGTTCAAGTATCCCCCAATCGCGCGTTCTTTTAAAATCTCATTCTCCCCCAATTTAAAATTGATAGATTTTAGAAGTGTTTTGCATAAAAAACGCTTTATGAAATCTTTACCAAACACTAAGATGAAAAAATATTGGTATAAATACGTTTTCAAAGTATTTTTTTTTAAAGAAAAAAAGCAGTACCAAACTTAGTTAGATTGGCTAACAATTACATAAGTGGACCATAGTGACGGTGACAAGAATTGATGCCCAGTTAATAATTTCACATCGTCTCACGTATTTCTTGATAAATGGTTTAACGTTATTTTTATTCAATGATGATGGATAACAGAGTTTATTGTTAGTAGAGATTATTGTTATTAGGTTAAGTAATTAACGATTTGACTTACTAACTAATCATGGTTTTATTATTTTTATGCAACGAATAACTCACATTTGAAAGCGTAATGTCGTAGAATGTAATGGCCTGACCCTCTACCGATAATGTCCTCACTTAGCCACCGCAGTCATCTGACAGTATTGGGTTTTCAATGACTATTGCGGTCATCCAGCAGCAGCTTCTCAGGAGGTCACCTATCCCAGGATTACTCAATACCGAGCATGCTTGTTAACTATAGAGATTTTTTGCCAACTATGAGGCCAATTATGCTGAAAAGGTCTCGGTGTTAGGAAAAGACAAACCATTACCTATATTCCATTTGACGAATCCTACATGTTAAGTCGGAGTACTATAATACCACCAACTTAACTTGGAGCTGTCCTAGGCTCCGAAATATGTTCAATCCTAGACTCTAGCATTTTTTCTCACTCATGAGACCCTTTCCTGACACAATCCGTCAAGCATACTCTTTCACCCTCGATAGGTAACCTGTGGTCGACTCTAATACCATTTGTGGGGACCTGATCCTCCGCCAATATTTTCCCCACTTAGTTACTGCGGTTATCCGACAATGTGGGATTTTCAACTGACACTGATGCGGTCATCCATCAACAGTTTCCTGGGAGGTAGCTCATCTCTAGATTAATCTGCCCGAGAACGCATAAATTCAGTGTTTTTTACTAACTATGGATCCAACTATGTTGAATAATCCACAATGTTACGAAAGGACAAGCCATTACCTATATTCCATTAGGTGAACTCTTCCTGCCGAATTGAATTACGTACATAATATATATGGGAATTTTGGAAAACTAGAACTACATCGTATGTGAGTAAAATGGTTTTCATCGTAAATGACTTAATATTTTAAAATATAATAGCTTAAGTGTATGGATTAGCTTTTCATTATGTCATTGAAATAGTAAGAACATACAATACGATATGTATTGTTGAGTCAATTCTGAGTTTTACTCTTTTCATACTATTCTTAAAGGGTAAAAAAGAAACAAGGATCCGAACATTGTTAATATCTACACAATTATTCTTGAGACAAATGAGTTCAGGTGCTGTAATTTTGTTACAGTTTACATAGTTTAACAATTTGGTTTCGCTCGGTTGTTGGAGTATGTGGCGCGATAAACCACATATGTATAGCTAGGGGTAGTCCCTCATGGAATAAAGAGGAATACATGTGGAGCTTAATAAGATTGGGCATCTCCATACATAGCACCGAAGGTGGTCAAGTGGGGTTCGAGGTTATGTGGTCGGGCCCTGAGTAGTGTCTGATGTTCCATGAAGATCTTAGCAATTGTTATCAGAGCCCATAGTTGGAGCTACTGTCCGAATGTAGAAGTGGTTGTGGATGTCACCCGATTTATGGCACAAGTGGAATCGGACTCAAGGTGGATCATACAAGGCCCTAAGTTGAACTGGCGCTCAAGGTGGAGTTAGTGTCTCACCCATTAACGCAGGTGGAGCAGAGTTCTAGATCGGCAAGAAAATGCTCAAGGTTGAACTGGCGCTCAACGTGGACTTAGTGTCTCACACATTAACTCTCAAGTTGAGCAGGGTTCTAGGTGGGCAAGATAATGCTCAAGGTGGAGTTAGTGCTTGCCTTCTCATTAACTCAGGGTGGAGTAGGATTCTAGGGCGCATAGTGACAATGATCATGATCGATGGGTAGCATATAAAGATGGTAATCATATGGTGGAGTCTGATTGGACTGGTGAAGTGGTTTAATCTCGCTAAGGTGGAGATTGTTGGATTATGTGGCGCTATAAACCACATAAGTATAGCTAGGGATAGTCCTACGTGGAAGAAAGAGGAGTACATGTGGAGCTTAATAATCTTGGGCATCTCCATACGTAGCACCGAGGCCTTTTAGATTAAAACCGCACACCTCTTATCCCAAGGTGGTCAAGTAGGGACATCATCGGTGTTGTGTGGTCGGGCCCATAGTAGGTTTCTATGGTCCATGAAGATCCTGACATCCTTCACATAAGGAAGTTGCGGAAAGGTAATACCATTTCAAAGGATCAATAAGATATCTTTGTAAACTAAAAGGCATATTAAATAATGTATTTTTGGGGGAACAAAATATGTAAAAATTAATTTCGATATAATTTCATTGTTGGCTTGAGGATACAACTCGAAAAAGGAGAGGCGTAGTATGGGAGGATGTCAAGGCGGAAAATGCTAGAAAGGATTTGTGAAGTGAATAATAAAAATATCTATCGAGTTTAATTTTCCTTTACTTTTGCAATGATAAGAAGGGTAAACTTGATATTAATACATATTATATTTAATATTCATATGTCGGAAAATGCATAAATAAATAAAAATTATGCCCGTGTTGTTACGGCACGGGTTAAGCCCCAGTAATGACATATACTAGACTTAACTTTTGATATATATATTATAGTTAGTTTTGAACACCTTCAAATCTATTTTAATACATATATATATACATATAGATTTATTTATTTAAATTCTAAAGTTGATTTATATATATATATATATATATATGGGGCAATTATAGTTCACGGACGCATACACACATATCCCATAACATTATTTGCAATATATAAAACCAATAAAGATTAATACTACAAAATCAACTTTAGAATTTAAATAAATAAATCTAAAAACATGGCAAGATGAAATCGTTGGCAATAGCTATGTGTACTCACAATAATTGGTATTCCAAACCCTAGTTATCCTTCTTAAAACACAAGAATAAATTCTCATAAGAAGTTTCCTAGACATCGTAGAGCTTTCTCAGAGCATCTACTGAGAATTCCTTCTCATTATTGAAAAATCATTGATTATGGGATCGTTCAATTCCTCCAAATCTTCAGAAATATCAGTTAACTCACTATGTTCTCTTTTTAGTCCACACAAGGTGTTCTTTGTTAGAGACAACATATGTTCATAGTGAGCTATCTTTTCTAAAGAGAAAATGATTTGAGATTTTAAATAATTTTTTTGTTGATGAAATCCTTCACCATACCTCTAAAGTTATTATCAAAATGACAAACAGACTAGAGGCAGTTAGAGGAAGAACCTTCTTCATCATTTGTAGATATGTCCTCCTTCTTCCTTGGGGATTTGATTCCTTCACAAAGATACACATTAACTGCTTCAACTGCATTCTGTTAGAGCATAGCTCGATTGAACCCACCAAGCGTTGGTATGTCAAGTTTGGTTATCATATTTTAGTGAATCAAAACTGAATTAAAGAGTCGCTTGTTTATGTACTAGAGACAACTTCGTACAGGTTAGGCTAGAAAGATTAGGATAATGAGACATACAAGTATTACTCGAAGACTTGAAGAATGTGAAGAAGTAACAAGCTACATCGACGACATCATCCTTCCTCTTGAGGTTAGTAATATTTTGACTTGAACTGTTTCATTCCCAACGTATCTTTCAAGTCGTGATATATTGAAAACATAACTGCGAAGCTGTGAATGATTATACTCTAGTAGACATAGTGTTAAGGAATTACAATACGAAGTATAACACTTATCATTTGAACTTCGTATATAAGACATCGACATAATCGTATGAATGCTATTGTGATTATGTGTATGGGTATGGGTGAAGATTTTGTCCTAGGAAACAATGTTTACATCCATTTAAAGGAAGTACATTCATGAACTTGTTTTATGAATCGAAAGGGAAATCGCTAGGCTTATTGGTATTGTTATTCATTGCATATCTTTGGATTACCAATATGTGTGAGTTAGTAGAACCGATCATAACTTGTTATGTATCTTGGTAAAACTAGTCACAATGCCTGACTTATGTATTGGTATGACTTTTATTAGTGTAACCAATCCTAAGTAATCACCTAAGATGGTATGATCGATATTTGTAATTGGTGTGACCGATCCTAGTAATTGGTGTAACCGATCCTAGTAATTGGTGTGACCGATCACATAAGAATATGTAATCGATCCTTGTAATTCGTGTAACTGGTCCTGGTAATTGGTGTAACAGATCCTAGTAATTGGTGTAAACGATCCTGGTAACTGGTGCGACCGGTCACAAGTAATACCTTGAGAATATGGTAACCGGTCCTGGTAATTGACGTGACCAATTTGGTAACTAATGTAACCGGTCCCAGTAACCATATTAAGGTAAAACCGATCCTTGTGTTTGGTAGAACCGTAAACCCATGATTAGTGTGTTGATTTGATCAATCACATAGTTCTTGGAAATCAGATGAACAAATTCTAAACTTGATTGGAAGTATGGTATAATCGGTTCCAAGATTGTAAATATGAAAGAGGATTTACAAAGAAATAAGATGTCGACATACTTTGAACATGTTCAGTAACTCTTATCTTTTATGGTTCAAAGATATTCCTTAATAACTAAAGGAGATCCCGGACCGAAATAAGTTGAGAATCGTTTAATTAAGGTTGTTAATTTTATATGCTTTTAATTACCAACAATTAAAATGCATATCTCTGGAAAATAAAAATTGGTAATGTGCATTTACTAATTGGAGATTTTCTAGTAGGATTTCGCTTAATATTGGACAGAGCATTTCTAGGAATTATGAAAACCGATTTGGAAATATATTGTTTATCTTAAGAATATTTCGGTTTTGGAAATTCCTTGGTGTACAAACTTCCTTGGTCTATAAATAACCAAGTTTGCATTTCAAGCAAATCATCCTAAGAGCCAGCAAAACTACCTTGTTGTGTTGTTACTGGTGGAGCCGTCTATTCGGAGAGGAAAGTACCCTAATTAGGCGAAATCTCTTACGATCGCTCGTTTAAAGACTTCTTTGGGATCAAGAAGCTCTACGAGTACCGTTGGTGGGAAACTAGATAATTGCAGTATTATTAGTTTTAGATTTGATTTGATTGAATAACGGCTGTTTAACTTTGATTGCACCTAATTTGTTTATTCTTGAGAATCTTCTCTTCTGATATAAGATTCACTCAAACTAGATCGAAGTGTCGAAGGGGTATTTAGAACTGTTTGTAGATCTAAAGACGTCTTGTGATAATACATTTTTAACAGACTCCGTTTTGTGCGTGATTGATCATAAGAGATTCAAGTTGTTGTGTGCAGGGGTTTATTGAAGATTTTAGAAGATTTGAAGACGAAGAAGATTTCTGATTTGGGTTCATAATCTTTGGTGTGCACAAAACTTGATCGGCTAGGATCCAACTATAATAGGTTTATCTTTGATAGATTTGATTGATTAGTTGTGTAGATCGGTATCAGTATTTAACATCTTGATCAGATCTTATTATTGATTGCATAATCTAAACTCTGCTACTTTTGTAGTTTTTGGATAGATTGATCTAAACCCTACAAAGGAGTTTATTGGATTAAACAGAAGAGCCTTTGTCTAACTCATATCACTGAGATTGAATAGAGTTGTTACCGAACAGATTTGTTGTTCCTTTACTGTTTGGAATACGAACCAAAGGAATTGTTCCAGTGCGTGCACTTATTGAATGTCGGAAGCGCATGGATACTGAAGAAACTAGGTGAACTATAGGTTTAGTTGCTTGGTCTCAACTATACGAAATTGGTTTGATTTTGTATAGCGGCTTAATTCTGAGAGTATTCAATTCTGGACTAGGTCCCGGGGTTTTTCTGCATTTGCGGTTTCCTCGTTAACAAAATCTTGATGTGTCATTTACTTTTGTTTTCTGCAATTATAATTGTTGTTATTATAATTTAAAGTAAATTACACAAACTTTAACTCCGTATTACTTGATAGTGATCCTATAGAGTTTGGTTAAGTCCGAACCTATTATCAATTAATCACACTTTGATTGTTGTATTGTCTCGATCTCGTATCCATAGACGATCACACAAAGTGTGAATACCGATTAGTTGTATTGTCTTGACTCAATCCATAGACAATCACTTTCGGTAAAAGGACTTATAGGTGGAAAAGTTTAAGATTGTGGTATATTTGGGTACCCTCGTCTTTTCACATCCCTTTTTGTGGTACCTCTAGTTATAGGAGCCAGGAAACCGTATCTTTCAAGGATAAAATGGAGTGAAGGGAATTTTGATCACAAATGAATATAAATAGACTATTGGACAACCAAACCCTAGAAGAACTTTGAAAAAGTCTTTTATGGCTCATGATCCATTATCTATTTTAACTAAGAAAATATTTTCTTAACATAAAAAAGAAATTAACAAGTATACAAAACTTGAGCAACCTTGAATCAATCCTCATTTTCTCAAGTTAAAAATGAGGATGCAAACATCAATAGTATTAGATAGTGATGGAGTGAGACGAACGCTCACATCTTTTATCACACAGTGACTTATTAAGGTTTATTGTATAAACAGAATTCTTACCTCGTCTGATCTAGTTCTCTTAGACTCCTTCTTGTCTTCAGAAGATCCAAGTTGATTTTTCAAAGCCAGATTCATCCTTTGCATGTCATTCTGTAGTTTGGCAATTCATTTATTGTTCCTCTTGAATTTCCAACACTCATTTCCACAAAACGTACATTTCAGGGATGAATTTTCGTTTTGTAGATTTGACTCCTGTTTATCACAACTTTTAATATCCACAGTTCCAGAACCGGTCGGAACAAAGGAATTATTTGTGCTCACAGATTTGCTTTTGGACCCCAAACCATTTTTGTTTCCAAAAGACTTCTGACCGAATAACATTGCTGAAATCTTGTCAAAACTTCCAGATAACCTTTGTAGGTCACACTTAAAAGTATTAATCTCCTTTTCTTTTAAGGATAGGGTCCTGGTGAATTCATCATTAAGACAATTTATCTCAAGATTTTTCACCTGAAGTGATGATTCAAGTTTCTCCAAAAAAGCCTTTAGTTGGAGATTTTCTTGGTGAATTTCTTCACATTTATCCAAGAACTCAAAAATCTCAGTGTCAAACTCAACCTCTGAATCAGAATTCGAGTGGGATGAAGTTTCTGCTGCGAGAGATGAAAGTCCAATGCATACATCGAAAGCATGCAAGACATTGACAACATGGGATGATCTTTATTTTAATGAATAATCTGAAGCATTAACCAGAGAGAGACGTTTCTCACATCGTTTGCTTCTTTTTACAATATCCTTGATATTTTGTGTAATCAGTGATTTATCAAAATCAGTATGATTGGAACAACATTCATCAGCCCAAGACAAGTTAGAGGATTCGCTTGAGTTGGTCACTGCATTGAACGCAGATGTTCTGATTGCATTGAACGCATATGTTTTAACTTTCCAACAAGAGTATTTATGGAAAGCGTATCAAGGTTATTTCCTTCAATGATGGCATGTTTCTTAGAATTGTATTTAGCTGGTAACGATCTGATAATTTTCATCACAATGTCCTTTTCATAGTCTTATCCAACGCAAAAGATGCATTAACAATTTCAGACACTTTGTGATTAAACTCATCAAATGAATCTTCATCAGCCATATGAAGGTTTTCGTAGTCAAAATTTATGTTTTGAAGCCTAGCTTCCTTTGCAAAGGTATTCCCTTCTAATAAAGTTTCTAAGATATCCCACGCATCTTTAGACCAAGTGCACGTAGTCAAATGGTGCTGAAGATCTGGGGTAATGGCATGAATGATAGCATTTAAACCGTCAGAATTTTGCTTTGCAGTGAGAATCTAGTTAGGTTTGTATCTACCAATATCCTTTGCAATAGTGACACCGTCTATATAACCATTGGATGATCGTAGCCGTTAACAACATATACCCATGATTAAAAATCACGCGCTTGAAGAAATGCACGCATAACAATTTTCCACCATAAGTAATTTGAGCCATCGAAGACTGGTGGTACGTTTACTAAGATCTTAAACGGACTTATAAGGTCTAAAACGTGTTTTCATTCTCTGATACCAATTGAAAAAAGTGGGGGTCTAACAACCTCACCCAATGTTTCTTTTAGCAATATGTATGGACTAACTCCAATATAATTCTGAGAGCAACAACTAAAAAAGCGAGCTCAATCAAGAAATATATCTAAGAGTTATATCTCTGTTTCACAATGTAATCAGCAAATCAAACAGATAGAAATCTGTGAGCCTGATTATTATGTGAAACAACTTGAACGGTACCAAAGACCAATGTTCAAGTGTCAATCAATTTATATCAATAACCAAAGGTTGGATTATCTAATTGATTGAACAACGCATAACCTGTGATATTTCAATAATATAGAAAATATAATGCGAAAAAGAAATAACATAGACACCAGAAGTTTTGTTAACGAGGAAACCGCAAATGCAGAAAAACCTTAGGACCTAGTCCAGATTTGAACACCACACTACAGACACTAACCTACTCTAAGTTAACTTCAGACTGGAATGTAGTTGAGCCCTAACAAATCTCACACTGATCAAGGTACAGTCGCGTTCCTTACGCCTCTGAATCCCAGCAGGACTCTACGCACTTGATTTCCTTAGCTGATCTCACCCATAACTAAGAGTTGCTACGACCCAAAGTCGAAGACTTGATAAACCAATCTGTCTCACACATAAGAGTCTATTGAATAGATAAATATGTCTCCCACAGAAATACCTAAGGGTTTTGTTCCGTCTTTTGATAAATCAAGGTGAACAGGAACCAATTGATACACCAGACTTATATTCCGAAGAACAGCCTAGTAATATCAATCACCTCACAATAATCTTAATCGTATGGTAGCGAAACAAGATATTATGGAATCACAAACGATTAGACGAAGATGTTTGTGACTACTTTTTATCTTGCCTATTGGAGATTAACTCTCGAGCAAATCTTAAAGAAGATAGTACTCAATATGATAGAAAACAGCAAGATCAGAACACATAACTACAGAGAAAATAGTTGGGTCTGGCTTCATAATTCCAATGGAGTCTTTAAGTCGTTAACCTATAATGGTTTTATGAAAACCTAGGTTAAAGGAGAATCGACTCTAGTCGCAACTAGTATCACACAGGAGGTATAGGGATTAGGTTTCCCAGTTACTAGAATTCTCCCTTATATAGTCTTCAAATCAGGGTTTGCAATCAATGTTACCTTGGTAACAAAGCATTCACTATTCACCGTTATATGAAAACCTGATTAGAGTCAAGCTCATATCTTTTAACCGTTAGATCAAACTTAGATTGTTACACACAAATAAAAAGTGACTTCATTTAGATATGGGTAACCGTACCTAAATGTGTACATCTTGTTGGCTCAACAATAGTTAGCCGAAGTTAGCCATATGAACACTTTCATATCAACCTTATTCATCTTAACCATAACTAGTTCAAATGACTCAAATGAAACTAGTTCTAGAGTTGTTCAATTGTTTATATTCTCATAGAAGTATACAAGACACAATTAAAGCAAAATCGATTTTGATTCACTCGAATCAATTCATGAACATTATAGCCACGGTTTGCAAAAGATTGCATTCCTTATTATATAAATGTATTAGTTCATGAACAAACTGATTTTAGAACATAACCTACTCAAGTATGCGAATGTGTACGCATACCTAAGTGGCCGGACTAAGTTTGGGTTCGCCAGCACGCGAACGTGTACGCATACCACCAAACTCAGTTGAACTCCGGAACTCGAACTTACGCGAGTACGTAAACGTGTACGCATACTAAGTTCCCGGACTTTCATTAACCAACCCGTACGCATACGGGTATGCATACCATGGTTCCCGGACTTGGAATAACTTGCAACAGTTAGCATACAAGTACGCATACTGTGCTATATCCAATCATAGTTAATTTGTTCTAAACTCTCATTTCAATCATTGAAACATTCTTAGAAGACGGGAATAGCTGCCTCACACAAACTATTAGCTTCGAAGCAATTTTCAAGTGATCGAGTGATCAATACGAAACATTCTGAGTCTACATCAAATGACTGTCTCACACAAATCATGTATGATGTTACCGGATGATTTTCACATGATCATCTTTTGACTTTCGTCAAGAATATAAGATGAACTTGGTTAAAGCGAAAGCTTACCAACACATATTTCGAGAAATATGTAAGCGAGTTAAACTCAGCTCGAAATATCAAATGTGTATAATCGAAGTCTATATAGCTATACGACTTTTGTCTCAAATAGGAGATAGAGTAGATATACTTTTGAGTGATAGATGAGTGCAAGTATCCACATACCTTTTGTTGGTGAAGTTCCACAAGCTCTCCTTAGTAGTTCGTCGTCTTCAATCGATAAACGCCGTGAAGTCTAAAGCTCAATTACACTTTCTATCATAATCCGATACTTAGCTATAAGTAGACTAGAAATCAAGACTTATAGTTTTGGCAACTAAACTTTACAAACAAGCTTGAGTTAGTAACGCTTGCGAGTTCGAACGAGCAGTGCTCTAACAATATTGATTCTATCAAGGACCACAACAAAAATTGGTTGTAGACAAGAGATCAAATTGCTCAACACCTCACTTTAAGAGTATAAGTACTTCTGTTTTACCAAATCTGGATGAGAGTTTTTATAATGTATTACCTACTTTAGTCATTGCCGAAGACAACTCTTCTCTTATCAGAATACCCTCCAATGAAAATATAGATTTTACTCTTGAAATCATGAAAAATTGGAGTGCCCCTGGTCTAGAGGGTTTTCAAGTTGGTGTCTAGGTTTTTTCATACCAAACATATTCTCAAACAAATCAACCAAAATTACATATCTCTCATTCCAAAAAAGAAAAAAAGCTACTTGTGCTACATACTACATGCCAATTGGATTATGTAACATTTCTTATAAGATGATTTCCAAAATCCTGGTTAACATAATGAAGCCTTTAATGGAGGAAATTATTTCTCCTTTTCAAGTTGTTTATGTCTCTGTAAGATTAAAGCGACAACACAGTTATAGCTCAAGAGATTATTCATTCTATGAAAAAGAATAAAGCACAAACAGGTTGGATGACTGTTAAGCTAGACATGTCAAAAGATTTTGACATACTAGAATGGAGCTTCTTAATAAAGGTACTGAAATACTTTGGATTTTGTGATGATTTTTGTGACCTGGTATATATATATATATCAATGCATTAGCACAACTTTATTATCAGTCATGCTGAATGCCTCTCCTTGTGAAACTTTTCATTCTTCAAGAGGTATTAGGCAAAGTGATCCTCTCTCAGCTTATCTTTTTATTCTTGATATGGAACTTCTATCAAGGCATCTCATTGCTGCTCAACAAGACCACTCCATCAAAGGTATTAAAGTGGTAAACCAATCACTAGCCATTAATCATTTGCTATTTGCAAGTGACTGTTTGATATTTACTCAAGCAAATATCGCATCAGTTAACAATCTTTTAGAGCTACTTCATAACTTCATCTCTCAATCTAGTTAGGTTATAAATTTTGAGAAATCTGCAATTCATTTCAGCAAGTATACTAATCTTGAAGTTGCTTCTTCTTTAACTCAGATTCTGGGTGTCAAGACTATGAACTCCAAAGAAGAAAGCACAAACAGGTTGGATGACTGTTAAGCTAGACATGTCAAAAGATTTTGACATACTAGAATGGAGCTTCTTAATAAAGGTATTGTAATACTTTGGATTTTGTGATGATTTTTGTGACCTGATATATATATATATATATCAATGCATTAGCACAACTTTATTATCAGTCATGTTGAATGCCTCTCCTTGTGAAACTTTTCATCCTTGAAGAGGTATTAGGCAAAGTGATCCTCTCTCACCTTATCTTTTTATTCTTGCTATGAAACTTCTATCAAGGCATCTCATTGCTGCTCAACAAGACCACTCCATCAAAGTCATTAAAGTGGTAAACCAATCACTAGCCATTAATCATTTGCTATTTGCAGGTGACTGCTTGATATTTACTCAAGCAAATCTCGCATCAGTTAACAATCTTTTAGAGCTACTTCATAACTTCATCTCTCAATCTGGTTAGGTTATAAATTTTGAGAAATCTGCAATTCATTTCAGCAAGTATACTAATCTTGAAGTTGCTTCTTCTTTAACTCAGATTCTGGGTGTCAAGACAATGAACTCCAAAGAAGAAAGCACAAACAGGTTGGATGACTGTTAAGCTAGACATGTCAAAAGATTTTGACATACTAGAATGAAGCTTCTTAATAAAGGTACTGAAATACTTTGGATTTTGTGATGATTTTTGTGACCTGATATATATATATAAATGCATTAGCACAACTTTATTATCAGTCATGCTGAATGCCTCTCCTTGTGAAACTTTTCATCCTTGAAGAGGTATTAGGCAAAGTGATCCTCTCTCACCTTATCTTTTTATTCTTGCTATGGAACTTCTATCAAGGCATCTCATTGCTGCTCAACAAGACCACTCCATTAAAGGTATTAAAGTGGTAAACTAATCACTAGCCATTAATCATTTGCTATTTGCAGGTGACTGCTTGATATTTACTCAAGCAAATCTCGCATCAGTTAACAATCTCTTAGAGCTACTTCATAACTTCATCTCTCAATCTGGTTGGGTTATAAATTTTGAGAAATCTGCAATTCATTTCAGCAAGTATACTAATCTTGAAGTTGCTTCTTCTTTAACTCAGATTCTGGGTGTCAAGACAATGAACTCCAAAGAGAAATATCTTGAATCTCCTGTTATCCTTGGTTATTCAAAACAGGAAGCTTTCAAATCTACCAATGAAAGTTTTAAAAATAGATACTCCACTTGGTCTGCTACTTTTCTTACTCAAACAGGAAGAAGTACTATGAACAAGCATGTCCTCAACTTTGTTCCTGTCTTATCAAATGGGAACATTCAAGATGCCTAATAATCTCATCTCTCAGCTCACAACTAAGGAGAGAAAGTTCTTCTGGGGTCACAATTCAAACAAAGGTATCAATCCTATTACATGGCACAAAGTTTGTAAATCTAAAGATTTTGGAGGTTTGGCCTTTAGAGACCTTGAAAAACTCAACTTAACTTTACTTACAAAGCTTTCCTAGAGAATATGTTCTGAATCTAATCATCTTATGGTACAAGTCCTGAGATGCAAATATTTTAAATATGGAGATATTCTACATCAAAAGATTGAAGCCAAGAACTGCTCATATACTTGGAATAGTATAAAAAAAGGTTTACAAGTGATCCATAAAAATTACTTCATGGAGATTAATGATGGTAAAAAAACAAAAAATTTTGTTAGACAGATGGATCCCAGGTTTGTCTGAACCACCATCTTCGTGCAATGAATTTTTCAGATTTTATAAAACTGTTTCATAGTTAATTATCCCCGGAACTAATCATTGGGATATCAACCTTTTGAATCAATTATTTGATGAGGATACTTTCATTAAGGTTCAAAACTTATTCATTGACACCAGTAAAGCAGATGTCATGATATGGATGTCTTCTAAAGATGGCAAATTCTCTGTAAAAATCACGTATAAATGCTTACAAAGAATGACAGTCTAGTACAGGTTAATAGAGTCACAATTAGTCCTTCAGTTTGGAAGAAACTGTGGGGATGTGTTGCAACACAAGTGATAAAGCTCTTTTGATGGAAATGTTTCAGAGAGTTAAATATAACCATATTTAAGCTTGATCTTTACGATAACAGTACGGATACTCAGTGTGCCATTTGTGGTCATAAAGTAGAAACAAATGCAACATTTAATTTTCGGAGATAGGCATGCAAGGGCAGTGTGGAGGGGATTAAATATCAATATTGATTCAGTCAAGAACAATTGAAGTTCAATCTCTGAATGTGTCTTAAGTTTGTTTACCCCTGATAGTTATTCTGAAGATGAAAAATGGCTATATTCATTAATGATCGGGATATGGGTTATATGGAAAGACTGATGTGACTTTGTCTTTCAAGGAGTTTCTCTTAATCCTTATAGCTCCATGCATAGGATACATTATCATTTAGCTATCCATTTACATGATTCAAATAGCTTTTGCATGAACACTAGTATTAACAGATTATCCAGATGGAACCACCATTAGATGACATCTTAAAATTCAACGTAGATGCATCTTTTGATCATGATACTAATCAATTAGGTACTGGCATTGTTTTACGTGATAACTCATGACTCTGTAAAGGAATCAGGGGACAATACGCTAATGGAATACTAAATCCTGAAATGGGAGAGTGCATGGCTGTTCGAGAAGCGCTGTTGTGGGCATAAAGAGAGCATTTCTCCAGATTTCAGATTCAAGCAGATGCACAATTCGTCATACAATCAATAATTGGTGACTCACTACTTATTCAGTGGGAAAACAGAAATATTGTCAAAGAAATCAAATATTTGGCTCTAAGTTTTAAGTTTTGCAGTTTCACTTTTACTAGTCGAGACAATAATCAGGTAGTTGATCTCATTTCTAGAACAGTTAGAGAGACATCAACTAATGTTGAAGTTTCAGAAAAAATTTCTACTGCCGTTTGTGGTCTTCTGGCAAAAGGCCAAAACTCCTTCACATCCGGAAAAAAAATAAATCCAAATTGATAACTTGTTTAACATATGGCGCTGGCTTCTTGGCAAGAATGACTAAGTCATATGGGCTATATTTGGTTGCTAGACTATACCCCTAATCGAGCAGACCATTCCTCTCTTCGTCTTCTCTTTCTTCTCCTCTCCCGTCTCCATCAGAGCAGAGCTCTGCTCTTCCACAGACACCATACCTCCACCTCCTTCTTCCACGACATTTTTCAGAGCCATCATCATCACTAACAACTCCTCTAGCCTCTGCCACCACTCTCTCCCTTATTTATCTTTTTTATAGCTTCTATTCAACCTAGAAGCTAGGTTAAAGATAAATAGGGTTAGGGTTTTCACCAACTCCGTTGCATGTTCGATTCGAGAGGCGACGTGACAAAGGAAGTGATTTATCTCGGAAAATACGGGTACACGGGTTTTTGTTTAATTTATATTTTGTAGAGAATTAGGGTTTGATTTGGGGTTGCATGTATAAATAGCAATGGTCTGTGAATGTTTTAGTTACGCCTGGATTAGCCAGAGCAGTCATTAGGTTTTAATTTGTGTTTCATTTATTTGTAATGTGTTAATTTAAATTTCCAGGGTGTGATGAAACCCCTGTTCTTCATGATAAAGCATGTCTAGTTAGGTTTGATTCCTCTTTATGTTATAATTTGAATGATTAGTAGTTGATTGATGACACTAACAAGATCGCGATGAGTCAGATCTTTAAGAAGACAAACTCATACTAGGGGATTGTTAGCCAAAATCATTCAATAAACATCTCATTTTGAGCCTTCAGGAAAGCTCAAGAATTAGAAGCTTACGATAGATTGCTTCACATGAGTTTAAGGGTGGATTGAGCACCCCGGGTGCTTCCTATCTGTCACAATTTACTTCTCCGCATTAGTTTAGTGTCTTCATTTCAAACTCAAATTTTTTCCGGCACAAAACCCAACTTGTCATCATTGCTTAGAAATTCAGCTAGAATAAGCCGTAGAATCAACTAGAGCACACCTAGTCCTTGTGGGATCGACCCGTACTTGCCGCGTCTCCAATAGACGCCGTGCACTTGCGGTTTTACACGTAGGTCATAAATCATACATCTTCCGAGCTACCAAGTTTTTGGCGCTGTTGCCGGGACTTGGCGTCGCCCTTGTTCTTCGGCTTTTCTTTACTGCTTCTCATCTTGTACATAATTCAATTTTTGTAACCTGTTTAGTATAACTTAGATGCTAGTGTAGTTTTCAAGTCGATTCAATAATATCACTTGCATAACCTCAATAATATCATTTGTATATACTCACCTTACATTTGCATAACTTGCACCTTCGGGAACCGATATTTATTTGCGGAGTAAATGGTGCTCGCTGCTGTGCTCGTGAGCACTGACCAACCCAAAGGCAACCAAAGAAAACCCGAGCTTGCCGTGCCCGCTTTAGGCTGCTAAAACCAAGTGCTTGCACATGCAAGGCCAACCCAAGAAGAGGTAAACCCTGTGGTTTGAGGTAAGATGGAGTCTTGAATGCATGCTTGAACCCTTTGCGTTGTTTGACCTTTGTGTAAAAGCCAGACCCTGCCCACTTGCTAGCCCCTGAAGCTGCAAGTCTGAGCCAGGTTGCAAACCCTGCTACCATCTCACTTGAGCAAGACCCTGTCAACCTTACTGCATCTGTAAATTGGCTTTTGCATCTGCGTATAATCCTGTGCATGACTGAAAGTTAGCTAAACCACATACCCTGCAAATCAGGTGAGTGACTCAGTGTTTTGTGAAATGGATACATGTTAATTAATGTGCTTTGTCTCATTATCTTGAATGATATGAGTGTATGCATGAGTCTGCCATCACATTTTTAAGCTGCATAACCCGACTGTGAGTCTTCTGCTCCCTTGCAAGCCCTCGTAGTTGCCAAGTTTTGGGTTTAACTTGGAAACCCAAGTTAGCTGAGATACCCATGCCCTGCTGTGTGTGAGATTTTTTGTGCTTGAATGAATGTGAAGCTGCTCAGGCCATCTAGCATACTAGTGTTGTGTTGAGACCAGCATATTACCTCCGTCTTTGTGCTTGCTATTCTTGAGAGTCTCGTGCACACAATCCCGTGCATAAATCGCTTCTCTCGAAATCAAGTGAGCATAATCAAACCTGTATAACCATTGAAGTTGATTCAATCTGTGTGAGTTGCGATTACCTGTGCTGTGCTGTTTGAAGTCTAAATTAATGACAGTCTTGCGGCATTTGAATATACATTGACTACATATAGTATAACCTGTACTGTGTAGTTCCAGCAATAGGAGCACTTCTGTGTGCTTACCTCTTTGAGAAAGATCACAATCTTGTGAGTCACCGTGATAAGTCATAAGTTTAGATCTTGCTAAGGCGTTTCAAGTGCATAGAAGTCAGGCATCCGTGCAAACCACTGATTTTATAGCTTGGGCATAGAAGCCGTGCATCCGTGCAAACCACCGAGTTTTGCATAGCTTGGGCGTACACCAAAACCAGCCTAACTCAACCAAATGGCCAGCTCACAATCAAGCCACACTGCTGGGCTTAAGCAAACCTTTAACAGCCAAGCCCATATTAGCTAAACTGTTGGGCTGTCTGTGCACAAACTGAGCCCACATCATTTGGGCTAGAACCCAATTTCACTAGGTTTACCACACCAATTAAGTTTTGCAAACATTTTGGGCTGCAACCACACATAATCCCAATAAACCAAACTGAAGCCCAATCAACCAAAATCAAAACCCAACAAAACCAAATGAAACCCAATAACCAAACCAATCCCACCAAAACCAAAATTAGATTGTGAGTTCAATTTGAGAGCTAGACCATGTCAGATTTTGTCCGCATCCTGGGATTCAAACAAATCCCTTAGAGAGCGTGCTTACGGGCACGCTTCACAGATGAACCCCACATACCATAGTGACTTTAGGGAATTTTATGGGCCTTCTCAAGGCCCCGATCTCACATACCCTAATCATTATGATCACATACATCATCCACCACAAAGTTGAAAATGAACAATTTTCTCATACCTGTCATCACTTTTAGATCATTATGAAATGCATGCTTGCACTTTATGTGGTGGCTTAGACCACCCCGCCGAGTCTTTGTGATATTTTGCATGCTTTTAGACAATCTAGGGAAAACATGATAATCCAATGTACTAAGTATCTAGAAGTGACTATTGGGACCATAATCAACCTACACACATGCAACATTCACCACAATGGGGAGATGAACAATTTTATACTCCCCCCAACTCCTAGTTTGCAATCAATAATGGATACACTCATGGAGCAAAATGCTAGGCTTGAAATGAATGCAATGCATGACCATCCATATAGCAACATGTCTGAATTTCCCTTCTCTAGTGAACCTCATGCACAACCATACAATGAATATCCATATGAGGAATGCATACCCACTAGTGAAAACTCTCCTTTCATTGAACAACATAATGAACTTCTTGAATTTAGTCAAAACCTTGAGCAAAACCTTGAGCAATATCAAAAGTCAATCGACCAAAGGTTTGCGAGCTTAGAACTCAAATTGAGTCAAATCTGTGATGCACTAAATGAGAAAGGGAAGAACTTCAGATGAAATGAATGTTAGGGAAATGCATTTGTGCTCATGATGATGATGATGAATATGAAGAGCATGTGTATTTTGAAAATGTAGTAGAATCTTTAGGTTCAGAGACATTAATTGTCTCTTCTGTGAACCCTATGAATGATGCTTCTTCTGATATTCATGCATGTGATGTTGATATGGATCCTGTGGAATTGTCCTGTGAAAGTGAACATGATTTACCCTCTTTTTGACTTTAGGAAAGTGTGTGATGGTACAAATGATTTTAAAAATGAAAACAACTTAGATGTACCTAACCTCTCTCCCGAGTCACGATTGATACTCCTCCACCAAACCTAGGTGTAGTTTGTCACAAAATTGCAAAACCAACTTTTAAAGAAAATGCCTAACTTAGGCCTAGAACTTTGTGCTTCCCAAGTCCTCTTGGACTATTTTGCATCAAAGTATAACACTCTTAAGGAGCCACAGTTGGAATATGTATGTACATTTCATAATTAGCAAAACTCATTTTGAGTTAGACCTTTTGCATGATGTACCTTTAAAATTGCAAGATTTTGTTCTCACAAACACACCCGTTCACAAGTTTAGGTTTGGGGAAACTCATTCCCATTTGCAGTCTTACTTGCACTCTCATTTTATATTTGTGTAAGACTGTTGATGTTTGTATATATTTTCTATTGGGTTGATCCTCAACTCTTTAGATTGTTAGTTTATGGTGAATTTTTGTATATCATCCAGAGAGACTTGTTAAATTTTCTTTTCTTGATTCGGTTGAGTCTTCTTGCACATATATTATGCTAATCCGATATGATCTCCGTTGAGAATATCGGATTCTAGCCTTGACGAATGAAGCTCAACCTTGCTTCCGCCGACATTTCCGGTAATCTCTTCCCTTTTCTCTTTTCAGCATAGTTCTCATGGTATGTGACTGTTTAATTTTTTCTATCTGTGTTGACACATTGAGGACAATGTTTGATTTAGGTTTGGGGGTGCATTTGCATTTAGAGTTTTTAGTCTTTTTAATCTTTTATTTTCACTTAAAAAAAAAAAAAAAAAAAAAAAAATTCAAGTTTTTGTAAAGTTCAGAAGTTCATCATCAACAGTTGAAGACCGAAGACCGAAGATTGAAGACGTTTCTATGGTTTCTTATGAGAGAGTGATATTAATTGCCGATCGGGTGAGAAGTGAGTGAGTACTCCCACCCCTTACTAATGGTTGATTTCCTTTCTTAGAGATCATTAGAAAAAGATTCTTTTTGTCCACACTTCCTCGTGGAGTCTCCAGTTTTATTTTAAGGTTATCCTTCTTACCTACAACGTGTGCGGGATTTCTCTCTTTATTCCCGCCGCACACATGAGAGACTAAAAAGCGATCTTTTGAGTGCAATTATCATAAAACCTTAATGGTGAGGCAGAAGTGAGACTTATGATCACAATCGAATCCGAATTCTTTCATATGGTATGGTTACTTCTCGCTCGGACTTAAGGATGAGAATGCGTTCTTCGATAGTTCTAAACTCCCCATTGCTAGCATGCGAAACTCTATGTCCTCATAGCTTCTTGAGGCTTGAGACTCTTTTACACTCTGAAGTTGGAGAAGGTTTGTGGGTACACCTCTTGTAAACCCTCACGAGACTACAACTCGTCCCACTAGGGACACCCTAGGGGTTTAAAGGCTTAGTGCATACGCTAAATGCATTCGAGAGACCAAATGACATGTTGGTATAGTTAGGATTTCTTATTTTCCTGTTTCACTTGAGGACAAGTAAAATTCGAGTTTGGGGGTATTTGATGAGTGCCAAATAGTGCATATTTATACATCTATTTATTGGCATTTTACTCATCTTTTGCACTTAAAATCGGATATTATCCCGATTCTGTTTTCTTTGTTTTCAAGAATAAATATTTGTTTTAATTAATTTTGTATTTTTAGGTACTAAATAAAGTCCGAGCATCTATGGAGCAGATAGCCAAAGCTCCGCGCGAATCATTGCAACCCAACAAGGAAGACATGGGCTAGAGCTACCCACGACCCGATCCGAGCCCGCTCACTCGAGCCGTCAAGATCTCGCCCCGGCTACATCCAACGGTCGCTCCATCGCAACACATCTATCTCGATGATCCCGTACAACACCAGATCACACCGAGACCAAGCTACCATTCTCGTCCGTTCGATCTTCCCAGCCCAAATCCAATGCCTTGCAAATCCATCATACCCCGCCTCGTGACCGTCAACAGCGAAATCCCTAACCCTATACCCCTAATCGAGGACCATTCCTCTCTTCGTCTTCTCTTTCTTCTCCTCCCGTCTCCATCGAGCAGAGCTCGCTCTTCCATTGCATACCATACCTCCACCTCCTTCCACGACATTTTGAGCCATCATCATCACAACAACTCCTCTAGCCTCAAGCGCCACCACTCTCTCCCTTATTTATCTTTTTTATAGTTTCTATTCAACCTAGAAGCTAGGTTAAAGATAAATAGGGTTAGGGTTTTCACCAACCCGCTGCATGTCTGATTCTTGAGGCGCGTGACAAAGGAGCAGGCATTCGGAGAATACGGGTACACGGGTTTTTGTTTAATTTATATTTTGTAGAGAATTAGGGTTTGATTTGGGGTTGCATGTATAAATAAGAATGGTCTGGTGAATATTTTAGGCACGCCTGGATTAGCCAGTGCAGTCATTAGGTTTTAATTTGTGTTTCATTTATTTGTAATGTGTTAATTTAAATTTCCAGGGTGTGATGAAACCCCTGTTCTTCATGATAAAGCATGTCTAGTTAGGTTTGATTCCTCTATGGTATAATTTGAATGATTAGTAGTTGATTGATGACACTAACAAGATCGTGATGAGTCAGATCGTAAGAAGACAACATACTAGGGATTGTTAGCCAAAATCATTCAATAAACATCTCATTTTGAGCCTTCAAGGAAAGCTCAAGAATTAGGCTTACGATAGATTGCTTCATGAGTTTAAGGGTGGATTGAGCACCCTGGTGCTTCTATCTGTCACAATTTACTTCTCGCATTAGTTTAGTGTCTTCATTTCAAACTCGGTTTTTTCGGCACAAAACCCAGCTGTTGTCACTCACTACTTAGAAATTCAGCTAGAACAAGCCGTAGAATCAACTAGAGCACACCCTAGTCCTTGTGGGATCGACCCGTACTTGCCGCGTCTCCAATAGACGCCGTGCACTTGCGGTTTTACACGTAGGTCATAAATCATACATCTTCCAGGCCTACCACTAGAGTAGAAAAAAAGCGTTGTCGATTACACAAAAAACGTTGCCTATTCTTTAACACTATTTCTCTTTCCAGATATATCTTGCATTCCAACTAGGAGCGAGATAGTTTCGTTGAATGGTTCAGCGCAGAGAAAATATATTTTTCGCTGTCTGGTTCAGCGCAGATTGATTTATTTTTTTATCCGACGACTGAGATGGTTGCGTTGTTCCATTCAGGGAAACTTAATTCTACTTTTCGTTGTTCCATTTAGCGCTTCTACTTTTCTTTGTTCTATTCAACGCATCTAGATGCTAGATTAGAACTGCCATAGGACTTAGGTAGCTATTCTAGCTTCCAATATAAATGCTAGATTAGAAGACCATAGCACTTAGCCTCTAGGGACAAATGACGCATTTTTTTCTTCTTTTTTTCTTTTTTGCAATCACTGCTCCTTCCTCTGCAAGGAAGGGTACTTCAGAATGATTTTTCGATGTTTGGCCGACAACTATTGTGTTAGACAGATGTATTTCTATGCTCTGTTAGTAATGTGAGATCAAGGGCTTCTAACTAATATTGTCACCAGACCCGAGATCATTGTGAGACTAATTTGATGTGGGTGATACAATAACTGGCCCTTGCTACAGAGCTACTACGATCTAATAGAAATTTGAACAAGTAATACCGTGCATCATTGATTGCAAAAGAAAACACACAACACAACTCACTTCATCCGTTTTCTTCTTCCTAAAATTTACATAATTCATCATCAAACCATTTTAAGTATAAAAGCAGAAATAAAATAAAAAACAAAGGAAAAAACAAAACGAAATCATGTTCCAAACTTAAAATTTAACAAGTGCAAAATGAGTAAATATAAAGCAGTCCAAGGAGATGTGAGGGTTATCCGTGCATCATTGAATAGAATCTAAGTATTCTTCTAATTTATAATCAGGTGGGATTTGAAGCGTACATAATTTAGAATTGAGGGTTGTATTTAGTAAAATTATGGGTTATAATTAGTCAATGCCTTTGTCGTCCTCGTTTTAGATACTTTCCTAACTCCGGCCATTCTTAACGTTATATAAGGTAAGCTATGCTACCAGTAGTTCACCCAATTCTATTTGTTACTTAACACTCTGTTCATGAATCAAGTGATGATGTTGGAGATGAAAAAGCAGAGACAAGGAGGTGGTGGTCGTAAGAAGATTAAGATTGAAAAAATAAAATCAAAATCAAAATTACAGGTTACATTTTCCAAAAGACGAAAGGGTTTGTTCAAGAAGGCAACTGAATTATCTGTTTTAACTGGTTCACAAATTGCACTCATTGCTTTCTCTCCTGCTGGAAGACCTTATGTTTGTGGGAATCCTGATATCATACTCGAGAGATTTCTTAATAACATTAATGGTGAAGCGCGTGAAATTTATAAAGATGGTGATGAACAACAACAGAGGAGGTGTTTGGAAGTTGAAAGAGAACTAGAAGCTGAAAAGAAAAGAGGAGTTTTCTTGGATTCATTAATAAATTATGATTTGGGGGATAGTAATGATAAATCTTGGTGGGATACATATATGAACGGATTGAGTTTGGATGAATTGATACAGATGAGAAGTGATATGGAACAACTCCAGAAGTGCGTCGCAAAGAGATCTCATGACTTACAGATGACCAGTAACAACACAGCTTCTTCTTCATCATCTTCTTCATATGAAGATAAGTCCCTTGCGTTGATAACAATACCGCCTGGTAATGAAATTGTGGATGATGATTATCAGAATGAAGAGATGGTAAATGAGTTACTCTTTGATTTTGATTCTCAAGAATATGGATTTGGGATTGGGAATACTACTTCAACTGATCAAGAAGAGATCACCGCCGACATGTTTTCTGATGCAGTGCGGAAGCGTTGAATAGTACTAATACTAAAACCACATGTTTCTGAGATACACTCTCAAGGAAAAACACTACTTTTCATTAATCAAAATCGTCTCTTCTAATATGAAAACCTGGAGCTCTTTATATAGATAACTCCTTTTCAAATAATCAAATGTTTCCTAAATAAATTATCAAAATGCTTATTACCAAAACTAAGAGATATTTCTAACTAATATAAAATCCCTAACTAAATTATCATATTTCTAGAATATACTTAATAAATGAAAATAACTTAATTAAATATAATATATTCTGCTACATTTATTAAAATAAATTAAAGAATAGTAGAAATATGCAAGCATATTTTGTTTCCATGAATACTCCACCATTCTCCCCTTCTCAGAAAAATTAGTCCTCGAATTTTTGTTGTATAATTGCTTGCATTCATGTTCTTTGAGGAAACTTCTTATAATTCTTCTAAGAAATGCAACCTTTCCAAAATTGTTACTTGAGATAGTGACATTTGCATTGACTAACAATACATGTTCCTTCAAGAAAATAAGGATCAATGCATTTGGAACATACTGAAACCTTATCGTCAGGGTAAACATCATAGACTGGTGGTGAATTCCAATCCACGATAACTTGATATTTTTCAATTCCAGAAAAAGAAAAAACATCATCAAACCTTTGGATTTCAAGCTTTAAACCGACTCTAATGAATCTCATGTCATGTGCAACTCCTTGAAATCCTTCCTCCTTGTCTCCAAGGAGGTTTGTTTGTTCATCACTAGTCTCCTCCTCCAATCTCTGTAGGCTAGGACCATGACGGGGCTCTTGCTGAGGTTGCATTTCAGCCAATAAGAGGGTGAGCGCCTTAACCATCCGTTTCAGTTTATCTATTACCACTTGCTCTTTCTCATCGTTGAGAGAGGCTCTTCGAACAACACCAAAATTTCTTCCTCGAAACATGATGCAGGAGCGTTGCCTATTTCTGAACCAACTGATGCAGGGCGGAAGCGTTGAATAATACTAAACTCTAAAACACATGTTTCCGAGATACCACTCTCAAGGAAAAACACTACTTTTCATTAATCAAAATCGTCTCTTCTAATATGAAAACCTGGAGCTCTTTATATAGATAACTCCTTTTCAAATAATCAAATGTTTCCTAAATAAATTATCAAAATGCTTATTACCAAAACTAAGAGATATTTCTAACTAATATAAAATCCCTAACTAAATTATCATATTTCTAGAATATACTTAATAAATGAAAATAACTTAATTAAATATAATATATTCTGCTACATTTATTAAAATAAATTAAAGAATAGTAGAAATATGCAAGCATATTTTGTTTCCATGAATACTCCACCATTTTCTGACGACTACTACTAGTACCGATTATGCTCATTTTCTAGGGCTCCATTCCGTTGTTTAAGTTAATGACCAATGTATGTAGTGATGAATTTATTTTTGAGGACTTGTATGCATTCAATTCATTTGATTTTTCGTTTCATTGTTAATGGAAATTTTTGATTAAATTTTTCCTGCAAATTTTTTTGTTTCTAAGGTATTTTTATGTAGAGTGTATGAAAGGGGTAAAAGTTCAGTTTTGGATGTTGAGACTAGAGATACATAATTGGAAATTGGCATTTGGCAATCTTAAAATTAAGGAAGTTGCTTGACAAGTAATATCGTGCATATTTGATTACAAGAAAACACACAACACAGTTCATCCATCAAGCCATCACTTCGACCGTTTTCTTCTTCTTATAATTTACATAATTCAGCATCAAACCATTTTAAGTATAAAAGCAGAAATTCAAAAAAATAAAAAATCAAAGGAAATAAACAAAACGAAATCATGTTCCAAACTTACAATTAAACAAGTGAAAAATAAGTAATTTTGAGAACTAAAGAAATATAAAGCAGTCCAAGGAGATATGAGGGTTATCCAAGCCATGATCATCATCATCAATTTGATGAATAGAATCTAAGTATTCTTGATGACTATGAATCACTTCTCCTAGTACTGACGACGAGGATGGCGAATTTCGAATATCCTCGTGACCATCAGCATGATCATTAACAGGACAAACACGGCGGGATGTTGCACAACTGGCTGTCTCCTTTTTCTGTAATTCGCAACTTTTATTAAACCTCTGACTTCTCGGCATCGGGAAGTTTTCCTTATTGTTATGCCTCACCGAGGATGACGACGATGACGATGGTGATGCTGGGTAATAGTACCTGTCATGATTTGAGACATTCTGCTTATTACCTTTTTGCTTATTGCTCAAACCAAACTGATCGTAGTGATCTTGATTGTTATATTTCCTATTTGGTGACGAGCCCCTTGAAGCTGCCTTACGCATATCGCCATTGGTATCTCTATTCCGTAGAGGAGATGAATTCCTTGAAAGTGGTTTACTCGTCGTATCGCCGTTAGCATTTCTACCACGAAGAGGAGACGAGTGAGAATAATAAGTTGCAGATGAATTAATCCTCCTAGTGAGAGGAGAAGCGTTCGTAGTCCGGCTTGCTGGCACCAGATTGTTAGTATGGTTTTTTTCCGGGCATGGTTGTGGTAATTCCGATCTTCTAAAGCTTCTTTGCCGAGAAATGACGGGTGAATAACCACAAGAAGAAGGAGGAGGTCTCCTTTGCGGGATCGACTGGTGCTCGGTGTGCTTCTTAGGCGGCAAATAATTTGATGTTTGTTGCTTAACAACCGGCGCCGGTGATGTCGATAATTTATTTGGTGGTTCAAACTTCTTATTCAATGAATTGTTCTCTCGGCTGGTCATCTTTACATCAGGATCATCCGCCACCTGGATAAGATGTGGATTCTCCTTAATACATGACCATAAAAACTCATTCGAAAAGGAACGTTCCCTGGAAGACATAATTGATGAAGAACATGAAGAAGATAGCGGCGATGTCGAACAAGTACTGTTTGTAATCACAGTACTACCAGTAGTAGTACTGCTGGAGGCGGAAGCGGACGAAGGCGATGAGATCGTCGGAATTGGGTTAATCCGTTTGGAGAAACTAGTAGTAGTATTGATGACAGTAAGAGGAGGTGGTGGTGTTGGATGAACTTGTGAGAGTATCACAAGCTTGTCTTGGACAGAATGACATGACTGATGATCTTTAGGACTAGAAGGTGGTGGGATTTTCTTAGACCTGAATTTGCTAATGAAACAACCCATTTTTTGGTTCCTCAAAATCGAATTCGACGAAATGAAAGAGTAAATTTGAGAAGCTTATGAATACATAAAGGGAATAGGATATTTTGTAGAATAAGTTGAACGGTTGTTGGTAACAAAGAGGAAAGTAAATATCATAAGCCTTTGCTTTTTTACTTTTATTTGAATTTTGAGAGGCGGGATAAGGCAAGGCATAATGAGTCCGTTGGTCCAACGGGCATAAACACATAATCTAAAAAAAAATACAGGCCTATGAGGATATTTCTTTGCTTTATTTGGTTGTTTATTGCCATGCTTTTTGTTTTTGCAAGTCCTTCCCGTGTTTACAAAATGGTTTGCATGAGGGGGCCTCCATTTTTTTGCTTCTTTCATTTGAAATGGGGATTTGGACGTTGTTGCTTGTTCCCGTTGACTGTCATAAAGAGACCTCAAAGGTGGGACACCTAGTATTACCGTTATTTTTTACCTTTTTGGAGATCCCTAGCTTGCAGTTTGATGCAGACAAATGTGAAACACAGGAGTAGTGCTACATTTACGTCCAAAAAAACTGTGAGAAATCCCGCAGGATGATCCAATGGCTGAGAGAGGATTTGTAGGGGTGGGGTTTAAGGTGGGGGTCACCATTTTCTTTCTCTCACATGGTGATGATTGCGGGATTCACTCCCGTTACACCAAGCATTATTGGAAACACAAAAATAATGCTTTGCGTACCGTGGGCTCGCCACAACGGGTTGTCCCGTGTGAGACAACCTGGCGGGACCCACACAACCAAAAACAGCACCCCCTGTTAACTCCAGCGTAAGCGGGTCCGTGGGTCCCGCCAAGTTGTCTCACACGGGATAACCCGTTGTGGCGAGCCCACAGTGTACGTAGCACTACTGGAAACACAACAAAATCTTATTGGCTTCACCAATCAATAAAACTATGGAACACTTTCCTCGATGCTACGTTGACTGGGGTTTTACCGGGAGAAGATCCCGTGAAATTTCCGAGTCTCACAATTTTGGGAAACCTACTCGGAGGTTATGTACAGGATGTTGTTCACTCACTTGTGTGTCCCACGTGAATGTGAGTCACGGGATTTATTCCAAGATTCTCTTCTCGTTAGACTTAGAATTGTTGTTCCTCGTACGGCTTCACCAATCAATAAGACCATGGAACACTTTCCTTATTTGCTTAAGGATCCGTTTACAGCTTTCAAATTTACAAGATTTAACGACATTTTGTGGTCGTTGGATATTAAAACATTGATGGTTAGGATTTTCTAGATTGTCTCTTTTTCATCGGGTAGTTCCGCGAAAAAAACAAAACAAAGAAAACTAATTTCCTCTTGAGGACGGATCCGCTTACAAGTTTGATATCACGTTATCTCACTCGAGATTCTCATCCTTGGATTGGAAAGTATAAACGGTCATGATATTTTAGATTAACACATTTCTGTTCCGGGTTTTGATGGGTCGCCCGTGACTTTCTCGTTTTAATTATTTTTATTTTCTCTTTCTCTTTCTGTTCGTCTTTTTAATCCTTTCACCTTCTCTTTTGCAGACATCAAAATTTTACTTCCTCAGAAATTATATAATCTTCAAAGGTAAAAAAGTTTACTCAATCATCAATAGTTTTATATCCATCCAGAAAATTATCGCAGCAAAAAGATTTTTTTTTTAATTAGCAGAAAGCAAATTGGATAGAAGAGGTTAGAAGATTATGATTCTTTGGGGATGATAGTAATATGAATGGATGAGATAGAAGTGGTTTTAAGAGTTTCAATGGTTTTATGAGAGTGGGTTTGACTCGGATTTGCATCAAGACACTCAAAAGTTATAAGAGAAATCATGTGTACAGGCAGACAAACTTAAGTTCACTATACAGGTGAAAGAGTTGAATCATGATGAAACAGTCTTTATAATAAATACTTAATTAGCTTACTGATGAAGGTGAAAGATGATGTTCATGGAGTACTTCCATCTATATTGTATTGTAGACAATACCAAAACAATGAAAATTCGTTAAAGACAAACCATATCTATTCAAATTTTGGTGATACAGATCTAAATTCATGTGATATGAATGTGGACAACTTCTTCCTTTTCTTTTTTTCCTTGAAGTTTTCATCTTTGGCCTACCACTTCAAAGAAAATTGCTGCGTTTGGTATGCTAATTTTTGATCATTTAGACATGGCTTCTTTTTGATTTGGAAGTTACTGATAGTTTCTATGTCTACGAAAGAGAAGGTGAGGATATCTCGGAGAGAGAATAAAAAGAATTAAAAAAAAAAAATCACGGGCAACCCATCAAAACCCGGAACAGAAATGTGTTTATCTAAAATATCATGACCGTTTATACTTTCCAATCCAAGGGACGAGAATCTCGAGTGAGATAACGTGATATTAAACTTGTAAGCGGATCCGTCCTCTTTTCTCTTACTTTCACATTTTATTTTTCAGCAATTTTCACTTGAATTTTCAGATTTATGGATTTTTTAGAAATTTTTTTTAGGAGAAGTGGAAACGAAAAATATCTTTTTTTTTTTTTTGCTAAGTCCAGTAGTTTATTAAAGAACGCGCAATTGGGGATATGGGAATTAATTGGGGATATAGCTACAGGACAAAAACGGTGTCCCAATAGTAATTCTGGGTGACCCCCTATGTAATTTTTTTTTTAATTCCTAATCTAGCCCCCACTAATCAGGATTATTGATTAATTATAATTAGTAAAATGTTAAGTATTTGGGGGATAAATTAGTGTGTATTTATTTTTATTTGAATTTGTGTGGGTTAGTTGAGAGTAGAAGGAGGGAAAATGGTTTTTGAGTGGAAATTTTTTTTTTAAAATGGAAGATGATTGTGATGAGAGAATTGCTGCTAAGAGGTTGAAAATTTGATTTTTTTCTTTGAATCCACCATTGTTGCAAATGAAAAGCTTGGTGCCTGGCATGGTATTCAACCAAAAACCATGCCTAAGCATTTCTTTGGAAATTTTCATAAATTGTTTGCCACTATCCTGGGGTGAAATTTTCATAAATTTTCAAAACCTATTTTTTCGTGTTTTAATCGATCTACTTCCCAGACAGATTATCGATTTTCGAGCATCTTAGGAACTACTTAGGCATGGTTTTTGCTTAAATTTCTATGCCGGAATATGATGAAAAGTATCCAGAAAATTGATTTTTTTTTCACTTAACTACCGGCATTGATAGATTTATATCGAGCATTCCGGCATTTAGTTCCGGCATTGAATTTCATCACTTCTGGATGGTCTTCATCATTTCCGACATGTTCTTCATCACTTCCGGCGTGGTTTTCATCCTAAATAACCATGCCGGAACTCACTTCCGGTGTGGTCTTCATCCTAAATTTCTATGCCGGCACATGATGAAAAGTATTCAGAAAATTGATTTTTTTTTTCACTTGACTACCGGCATTAATAGATTTATATCGAGCATGCCGGAATTTAGTTCCGGCATTGAATTACATCAATTCCGGCATGGTCTTCATCACTTCCGGCGTGACCTTCATCATTTCCGACATGTTCTTCATCACTTCTGGCATGGTCTTCATCACTTCCAAATAAGGGTCTTCATCATTTCCTAAGCATGTTCTTTATCATTTCCGACATGTTCTTCATCACTTCCTACAGAGAAGGAGAAGAGAATTTGAAAGGAAATGGGGAAAATTTAGAATTTGAAAGAGAATGGGGAACATTTGGGTTTCAAAGTTTTAACCCTAAAAAGATTAATAAGAAGTGGAGATGGAAATGGGGAATATGATTTTGTTTTTTGATTTTAAGTTTTTTGATTTTTATTTTGAGGGAAGGGTGTTTTAGTATTTTCGCCCCCAAAAGTCACCCCTTAGCACACACCATGGGTTGGGGGAAGTAATTCATATCCCCCAATTGCGTGTTCTTATTAAAGCCAAAAAAAAAAAAAAAAACGTAATTACCAGGAGGGCTCAAGGCCCCCCACCCCCATAAACCAAAGGGGTTAAAAAAAACCTGCAAAGATAACTCAAAAAGCTCTAAATAAACTAACACAAAATAAATAACATCAACAGAAAACTCAAGTAAATTATTAACGTCTATATCCTACTCCTCTCAAGAGTCCCATAATTCCAATTCTAAAGTTTCTCCTCTTAGACTGTAAACCCGAAAGAAATTCTGTCAAAAGCTCCGAGTCTCCACAATCTTCACTCTTCATAAATATCATCGTACGCATCTTCATCCGAAGCGTAATCACCAGGAACAAGTTTAATAGGAGATTGAACTTTTTTTTTAGTTGAAACTCTATCCATTAGCTTTTTTTCTTCTTTAAAATAATCTTTTCTATTGGCCGGATTTCTAATGAAATTAGCACGAACCTCATCATTCTTAATATTGTTTGCTTCATCTAGCTCCTCCTTCGTGAGAAGATTTTCATTCTTGTCTGAATCACGATACTTCCTTAGGTTATTTTCTTTCCTTCATCTACTGTGTCCAACTCATCTAAACAATTTAGCTCTTTATCATTAATTGTTGCACTATCAGAAATCTCATCAGAAAGTGTACCCCATTCCTTAGAGTTTTTGACCTCAGCTGCCATAATAGATGCATCAGCACCATCATCCTCTAAATTCACATATTCGGTTTCCAGAATTTCCACCTCCTCATCTCTAAAACCAAGTTCTGCACCTAGAACTTCATATTTATTTTTGCACACATATTCCGAAGAACTGAGCAATTCATCCACCAAAGGCGTCAAAATAGGCTTAAAAGTAAATTTAGTGGGTGAGTTTTTACCCTTTACTAGCGTCCAAACTGTTGAAGATGTACAACTTTCCTTGTTTTGTTTGGACACGCAACTACCATTCCATGTCAAACCCGGAGACTCTACAATACCCAAATCTGAATTAGTCTTGTTTATTGTCACTGCATGGACTGCATGGTCATGTATAGCAGCATCATTGTTATTTCCAACCGTAGCATCTGTGTTGTTATTAGCCATATTATTATCTTTGGATTGATTATCTAAAACCGGAGTCACAACAGGTGCATGTTTTTCAACATCAGCTACGCGAGAACCAGCATGAGATTGTGCCTCCAACTCCCCATTCTTCAACCCAACAACATCAGTAGAACATTCAGCTATGACCGGAATAACTGGAGCTTGCTTACCCTTTTCTTTATTTCTCGCAACTTTCCAATCCATGCTTGGTGGAGTATCATTTATCATTCCAGGAATTTGCCCAACTCCAACCAACTGAAGTTGATTATTTTTAGTTGTTTTGTGGCTCGACTTCTTTTTGCAATCTTCATCACAGTGGCCAATGATGCTGCACTTTGAACAAAACTTAGGAAGTTTATGTATGTCCATATATTGTCAGAATTCTCTTCCATTAGCTTTTAACAAAATTCTTTTTGGGATGTGCTTTGAGAAATCAATATCAATAAGAACTGAAGCAAAATATCCATATTCCAACCTTAGGGTTTTTTCATCAACTACAATTGGAGTACCAAAACTCTTACCGATTGATAATAGTGATTTTTCAGTCCATAACTCCATCGGTAATTTTGGAAACATGACCCAAACAGCTGCATGAGAAGTACGCTGCTTATTTGGGTTAAAACTAGGATACAAATCCTGCAGTTGAAGTACTTGATTGTTAACTATGGCTTTAGGATCATTACGGATCCTCTCTTTTTCTTCAGCTGTTGAAAGCATAATGATGAAAAACCCTTTACGCATAGGAAGAAACTTAACGTCTTGTCCAAGTTTCCATTGTTCAACTAGGGTTAACCACAGGAAACTTCAACCTCGTGAAGTCCAAACGAGCTATGAACTATGTTGGAATGGTTTACAACCTTCCTGAATAAACTCCAAAGGGATTTCCAAAGCCGGTTCTCCCTCTTTTAGAGTTATATTTGGAAGAGAGGAAAAATCAGTAGGGTTTAGGGTTTTTTTTCCTTTGAGAACATCCGCAAACGAACTAGAAATTGTAGTATGTTGTTCTCCCATTGCCGATCATCCAAAGATGATCCAACAAGGGAGAAAACGTGAAAAGAATTTAAAAAAAAAAACCTAAAAAACTCAAGCTAGTCGTCGGAGCAATTAGGAGAGAGAAAATAAATAGATCTACAGAGGTATACGTTGATATTGGGAGATTTAGCTCCCGAAAAATATCTACTAGGTTGCAACCAGGGGCACTTGTACAAGAAATTGAAGTCTTAGCAACAAAAAATAATAATTTAAAGGACAAATTTATTAGAAACTCCTCAATAAAGTTGAGGTATAAAAGTAGATACTAGGTGAAGAGTCACGTGTAGACCAGCATCCAGTTACATGTTTGCTTTATACGAATTGACATAGCACGTGAGCTATATAGACTTGGAGATAACTATGAAAGCAATTCCGGTAAAGTATTGGCTCTTGTCTATGATTCTTTGGATATTTATTCTCATTCTTCCAAGAACATCTTCTAGCTCATTGTTTAAGGCAGTAGGAGTGTTGGTAGGCATCACCTTCAATATTGACTCTTTCCAGTTCCAATTCACTATTCAAATCAACTTCTAGTGCACACGCAAGAGCAAAGACTATTCAAATTAACTTCTAGTGCACATGCTAGAGCCTCTGATTGATCAAAGGAGGT
Source organism: Papaver armeniacum (assembly GCA_023531295.1). NCBI lineage: Eukaryota > Viridiplantae > Streptophyta > Magnoliopsida > Ranunculales > Papaveraceae > Papaver > Papaver armeniacum. The sequence continues at coordinate 10,557 of JAJJWW010012363.1, read as the reverse complement.
GGTATTAAAACAAGTTGTAATGCATCTTAGGTACCTTCCCTAATAATAAAAAGCAATTGTTTTTGTGGCTCCCTGTTTGGTTAAGAATGTTGCATCCACATTTATTTTGAAGAAATGTTACAGTGGCCTTTGTCAATGATTATATGTAGAAACTATTGAACTTTGATTCTGACAAGGAGAGGGTACCAAGTACACCACCAACTTTTTCGTTCGGCAACCTGTATAGACAAAACTTAATACAATTGCAAGTAGACCAACTGAATGATCCATGACAATATGTTTGTAGAGTTTATATCTCTACCTCTTCTCAATCAAATCTTATAGACTATGGAGTCCGTGAACCTGATTGTTAAGAAGAATACTTGGAAGATCTCAAAAATCAATATCCAAGATCAGTCTAGTCGTATTCAAATAATCAAATCGGAATTCTGCCAAGTAATAAACTTGTTATCTATCTTTCAAGATACGAATTCTACAATAAACAAGTTTCATAATCGATTATAATTATATGGACGTATCTACTAAGATTGAATATGTGTTATTTGTGTAAATCCAATTATAAAGGTAAACAATATAATGCGGAAAGGGAAAAAACACAAGAAACCATAAGTTTTATTAACAAGGAAACCACAATAGCAGAAAAACCCCGAGAAGTCTAGATTTGAACACCAAACTGTATTAAGCCGTTACAGACACTAGCCTACTATTAGACTTCGGACTGGAATGTAGTTGAGACCAAATCCACCCTCCAAGTGATTCAGTTATAGTCACGATCCTTACGTCTCTTGAATCTCGCAAGGATCTACGCAATTGATTCCTTAATTAACTGACATCCTTTGCAACCTAAGAGTTGCTTCAACATGAGTGAAGAATTTTGATACCAATTTGCCTCTAATAGATAAGCCTATTTGATTTACCTTTATATCAAAGATCAAGGCTTGGAAATGTTTGCAATAGACAAAGCTAGCAAACCTCACAAATCCGAAACACTTACGCTCACTTAGATGAGAATTTTGTTCCTTTCCCACCTCTCAAGAACAAATCTTCAACTTATCAATTAAGAATAGTTTTCAGATATCTATCTTGATGAATCACAAAGTCTGAGACGAAAAAAATTTATGATTACTATCTATCTTGCCTAAAAGAGATTACGAGAACCTCGATAACGGAAAAACAAGATCAAGATACACGAATTATCAAGATAAAGATAGCCGGACCTCGCTTCACGAATCCCCAAAGCGAAGTATTTTAATCGTAAAACAAAAAAGGTCTATAGAGAACGACTCTAGCTATCAACTAGGACACAAGGTGTCAGGGATTGAATTTTCCAGTTCAAAGAGCATCTCTATTTATAGTTTTCAAGACCGAGGGTTTCTTAGAATTCAAGCTAAGATAACTTGAGAATCAAGCAAACACTTTTTTTGTTTAGATGAAACTCTAATTAGGATTTCAAGTAAGCATGTGAGAAATTATTTTGAAATCACATTAAAAGAATATACACAGTTGTCCGGTTACATAACAATGTAATGACCGTTCTTTGGCAAATATGCCTTATGAACTATAAGCGATTTGATGTTCATTCAAAGGCTTAAGGATTTAATCATGATACACATACACAAGTGTTGTAGTGATGAATGATGTCTTAGAGGTATTTAAAAGAGTCATAGCAATGCTAAACATATTTAAAAAAAAAGTCTTTGAGTATCAGCTTAAATCTACTGTGACTGTTGGTGGAACGGTTCGTGAACCGTAAGGCAAGTTCACGAGTTAGGGTGCTACGGTTCGTGAACCGGGTTCACCAACCCTACTCGGGTCGAGAACTTAGATGGACACGATTCGTGTACATGGTTCACCAACTGTAAGCCTTTTACACCAACATGAAAATTCAGTTCACTACCGTTCGTGAACCGGGTTCGTGAAATATCACGTTCCGAACTTAAGGTTTGCGAACAGGTTCGCCAACCTCCTTGTATTTCAGAAAATCATATATCTATGGTTTATGAAGTGGTTCGCCATCCTACCCTGAGCCGAAATAACAGAAGTTTTGAATTTTCTCTTTTCATGTTTGAAACATTCCCAAATGATAAAATTATTTGCTTTGGAAATTCTCAGTTGATCCAGAAATTAATTCTAGTACAATAAATTGTTTCGAACTAATATTATTAAGGACCTTTGAACATCCATGCTTGAATCATATTTCGAGATGTTTAATAAGACAAGCTTGATTGGAAATTTATTCTTTGCAATAAATCTACTATAAGTCATACGACGTAGTCTCAAAAGATAGAATGGTATAGTCTTCACATAGCTGATGAAGTTATTCAAATGTCTTCTTCGATCTTTAGTCTTCGAGGGTGATGTCTGATACTCAACTATCAAATTATAACCTAGTCTGAGACTTGACTTATTAGACTAAAAATCAAGAAATAGTTTTGTTCAAATAACATTGAAAACAAGCTTGAGATATCAAAACTTGTGGTTCAACCGAGCATTGCTCTAATAGATTCTTTCTGATCTGACTATGTCTGCTGAAGTCTTCAACTACCCTCTTTAAGCACATTTCTTTAGAAAATCTAACATTTATCAAGACCATCTCATTTCTCATCTGCTAAACATTCCACAAACACCTATACAAAGTACATGTAATCAGAATCTTGTTGTAATGATGCTTGGAAAATAATGTCGGAGTCACTATTGTCTGTATTTCCTAACATACTTATTAGGGATGAGTCAAACACCATTATAAAGTAGGAAGAACTAAAAAATAGGTGCTCAATTTTTTTTCTTCTTGACTACAAAAAATAAAATTGTTATCCATATTATGAACAAATTGATGGATATTATGTTTAATTATCACTTCATCATGTAACAATTCCGACATAAAAAGTTATAATGGAAGACCAGATCTCTTAGAATTTGATATAAAATCAAAACTACGATGAATATCATTGTAAAAAAAGCGATTAAGATAAATAAACTTTACATGTCAAAGTCGAACAAGAAATAAAGAAAGAATATTAGACAAACCGATATTACGTGGCTCAGCACCTACGTCCACGTAGAAACCTTGTAAGGTGAAATAGTGTTACCGATCTTCGGAACTTTCTGAGATAGTTTTACAGACACATTTGAACTTTAATTTTATAGATTTAATAGACCTAGGAAGATAATATCAAATCTAGATATCATTAGTATTCTATATTGTACTTTATTGTCATCTTCTCGTCACATGTATGGTCACCTGTACACTCTATAATATTCTAATTTGGTATAATTATGATATTCATATTTCATATATGATGGGATCTACACATAAAAGTATTTTTTATTTTATTTTATATAAGCTATAACATCGTAAAATTTAAGTCTATGAGGTTTATCAAATTTAAAAAAAAAAATGGTTCATAGAAAAAACCTAAAACCCTCAAAGGAAAAAATATGGATGAAAGAAATTTGTCTGCACATGATTCTCCATATATTTTCAAATATAATAAGGAACAAAAAAATAAATAATACAATCCATCATATGTTCTTGGAACTCCATTTCTAAGGGATAAAATTTCTAGGAAGATACGAAAGGACATATTTTTATGTGACTTAGAAGTTTTCCCATGACTTAAAAGTTGCAAGGACCCAAAAATTTCCTTATGACCTAGATTCTACATATTGTAAGCATGTAAAATACACGTGAGAGAGCTGGTCAAGTTATTGCCGAGTCTATAAAGAGTTTGTAACTTAATTATTCAGAATTATCTTTTCTAATGAATTCAATTGAATCAAACTATAAGCATTTTAGATATACTAAATCTATCATGGTATCAAATTCAAAAATCATGAATTTCTGAGGGTATCGACCCAATTCTTCCGTTTTTCTTAAACATTAATTCATCTTCAAAACTCAATAGTTCTTCAACAATTTCTTCTGTTACTTCTACAAATCGAGAATCAACTTCAATGGTTCAACTTGTCTGAGTTTGCTTTCCTAAAAGATGAATTGTTATTGATTTTTAGGTTTTCGTTTATGTAATTTTAGCACCAACAGGTTTGATCCATGTTGATTGAAGAAGGATTCTTGAATATTGATACAGTCTTTTGAAGTGAAGATTTGTTCCTGGAATTGGTTTGAGTTTGGTTCCATTTTGATGCCTTTACTACGTCAATAAACAAGATTAAACATGTTTTTTAAATCTAATATTCAGCTTTCTCACTTGAGCTCTTGCTTGTTTTGGATTTCCAGTTTGGTTGTGGTTTGGATCTGGAATTCCTCAATCTCAACATGAACCATTACTTTCCCTACAAACCAGTGTCTGCACTGAGATGAAATATCTGTTTTATGATCCAAATTTTATATTATAACTAAAATTGATTAGTAGTTCTGTGCAGGAAGATTTTCCAGAAATCTAAAATCTGTTTTCTGACAAAATTTGTCCTGTGAGTTGTAACCTAAAATGACTCGTGGCCCAAAATCCATGTTTTACCTTAACAATTCTCCACCCACAATATGCTTTATGCCCGGAAATTTATCTCTTGATCGAAAAAAAATAAATCCGCCACTTAAAGTGCCCCACGACCCTCAATCTACACCGTTACCAAAATAAACCATAAACCACGGAGAATTTAAACCTTTTCATGTGGCCCAAAATCAGCCTTTCAGTCCAAAATTTGCACTGTGGCCCAAATTTACCCTGTGACCAAAGTGTTTTTTTTTTTTGAAAGGTAAAATCCCCGTTTTCTTTAATTAATTACGTGATTACACTTCTAACAGTGTGTAGGAATATTGTAAGACCACTGCTCGGTCGAACTCGCAAAAGTTGCTATCTCAAGCTTGTTTGTCAATGTTAGTGATCAAAACTATAAGTCTTGATTTCTAAAATACTTATAGTGATGTCTCGGACTAGGACAGATTGTGTAGTTGAGCATTAGACATCACAACGTTCATCAATTGAAGACGAAGAACTACTAAGGAGAGCTTATGGAACTTCATCAACAAAAGGTATGTGGAGACTAAAACTTATCTATCACTTGGAAAGTCTATTTCTACTCTATCTCCTATATTGAGACAAAAGTCGTATTACTATATAGTTGTCGATTATGCACATTTGAGATTTTGAGCCGAGATTAACTCGCTTACATTTCTCGAAATATGTGTTGGTAAGCTTTCGCTTCAACCAAGTTCATCATATATTCTTGATGAAAGTCAAAAGATGATCATGTGAAAATCTTCGAGTAACATCTTACATGGTTTGTGTGATACAATCATTTGGTGTAGACTTGGAATGTTTCGTTATGATTATTTCAATAACTTGAAAATTACTTTGATGCTAATAGTGTGTGAAAACGGCTATTGTCATCCTCTAAGAAAGTTTCAATGATTGAAATAGAGTTTAGAACTATTGGATTATGAACATAGGATGCATTCTTGCATGTATGTGATCCATGACCGCAACTAGAGTATGCATACCCGTATGCGTACTTATAGTTGTGAAATTTTGTGTACCAAGTACACATACCGGTACGCATACTTGCGTAAGGTATAGGTCCGGGAATTTCTGTTGGGTTTTGGAAGTGTACTAAGGTATACATGTTTGCATACTGGCTAACCCATACTCAGACCGGCTACTTAAGTATGCATACCCGTTTGCATACTTGAGTTGTTAAAGTTCTAAAATCGGTTTGTTCATGAACTAATATATTTATATATTAAGGAATGCATTCTTTGCAAACCGTGGATATAATGTTCATAAAATGATTCGATGGAATCAAACTGATTTTCCTTCGGTTGTGTTCTTGTATACTTCTATGAGAATATAGCAATTGAACAACTCTTTAACTAGTTTCATTTGAGTCATTTGAACTAGTTATGGTTAAGATGAATAAGGTTGATATGAGAGTGTTCATATAGCTAACCTCGGTTTACTACTGTTGAGCCAACATGGTGTACACGTTTAGGTACGGTTACTTAAACCTAAATGAACGTACATTTCATTTTTGTATAACATGCTAAGTTCGATCTAACGGTTGAAAGATATTAGCTTGAGTCTAATCAGGTTGTCATCTAACGGTGAATATTGAATGCTTTGTTACCAAGGTAACTTAGATTGCAAACCCTGATTTGAAAACTATATAAAGGAGAACTCTACCAATTTGGAAACCTAATCCCCACACCTCTTGTGTGATACTAGTTGTATAAGCTAGAGTCGATTATCCTTTAACCTTAGGTTTTTCACAAAACCTTGTAGGTTAACGACTTGAATACTTCATTCGGATTGTGAAGCCAGACCCAACTATTTTCTCTATAGTTGCGTGTTCTGATCTTACTTCTTCTATCATGATTGAGTATTATCTTTGCTAAGATTTTCTTGAGATTTATCTCCGATAGGTAAGATTAAAAGTAGTCACAAACATCTTCGTCTCATCGTTTGTGATTCCATAATATCTTGTTTCGTTACCATACGATTAAGATTATTATGATGTGATTGATAATACTAGGTCATTCTTCGGAATATAAGTCCTAGGTTTATCAATTGGTTCCTGTGCACCTTGATTTATCAAAAGACGGAACAAAACACATAGGTATTTCAGTGGGATTTATCTATTCCAATAGACTTTTCTGTGTGAGACAGATTTGTTTATCAAGTCTTCGACTTTGGGTCGTAGCAACTCTTGGTTGTGGGTGAGATCAGCTAAGGGAATCAAGTGCGTAGTATCCTGCTGGGATCAGAGACGTAAGGAGCGCAACTATACCTTGAATCAGTGTGAGATTGATTAGGGTTCAACTACAGTCCAGTCCGAAGTTCATTGGTAGTAGCCTAGTGTGATGAGTGCCAAATAGTGCATATTTCTACACCTTTTTATTGGCAATTATCTCATCTTTTGTGCTTTAAAATCATATATTATCCCAAATTCTGTATTTTCATTGTTTTCAAGAATAAATACTTTTATTAATTAATTTTGTGTTCTTAGGTACTAAATAAAGCTTGGAAGAATGGAGAAACTAGAAGAGCAGAGAATTGGTGGCAACGTAAGAAAGATGACAAAGCTCCTGCTAGAAGGCAAGTGAAGAATGTCGTTTGCACCTCCTCCGCAAGTGAAGAATCTTGTTTGCAAGACCCAAAACTAGGCGTGGTATTGAAATATTAGCTTTGAAGAAGCATTGGGCCTGAGGAAGTGAAAGAACCTAACCCAGTACATCAACGTTTGATGCAACTGCGCAACACCGTAGCATCCATTCTCCCTTCCTTTACTCGAACAGAAGCCAAACACCACTTCTATTTCATCTCTCTTCTTTACAGACTCTGCAAAACCTTCACTTGTATCTCTCCATCAATCACTTCCATCCCCAATAACCACTCAGATCAGCCACTCTACCATCCACCCTATGCAATTTCACTCTCAATTTCTATCTCTCTCAATCTTATTTTTTTCTCCTGTCAAGAACAGTAACCCTAGAAGCTAAGATTGAGAGAAATGGAGTTAGGGTTATCTTTAATAGCTAAAGCAAATATCAAATCAAGAGTTCAGAGAAGAAGCAGAGGGGACAAGAAATTCAGGCAGTTTTGGTGAGCGGGTCTCTATCAATTTGTGAATTGAAGTCTAATTGGGAGATTTTCATGTATAAATAGGGATGAGAATTGTATGTAAAACTCATGCCCAGATTAGCCGGTGCACCAAGCATTAGTTTAGGTTTGATTTCATTATCTTCATGATGTTCTGATTTCATAGTTAGAGTTTAGATGAACCCATTAATCTATTGCTAAGTTTAATTCAAGTTTTTATATTGTTCTTGTTGTGCTATAATGTTTTGGATAAATATAATCTGAGCACTTCAGCATTTTGCTTTCACAGTGTATGACATGTATCCATTGTAGTTAGAATACCACTGTGTTGTTTGTGCTACAACTCATGCTTAACTGATTGTTGTTCGATCCTTAGACTAGTTGTGCCTTAATCAGACAGTTAATACTTTGGAGGGATACCTTAGTTGCGATTAGAATATCCATATCAGGATTGTTTACTCATCTAAGTGATTGATCTGTGGTTAATTAGTTGTTTTGTGAGAGGACATCTAATACTAGGATTAGATAATTATCTTAGTGACTCTAAACCATCCTCCTAAAACCACCCTTTGATGTGCAGCAGGCTAGAATCTTCACTGCTATCTGGATAGTCGGCAGAGCCTAGAAGTTCACCGATGTCTATACAAGGGACAAGAATAGTATTGAGACTGAATTGACTTAGTGTAGGTTAAGCGGTGGATTAGACTGCCCTAGCACCTTATTTATCTGCTTGTTTAGATTACTATTTGCTTTCATTTTTGTTTATTGCAGTCTTAGCATCATCTTTACCATCATCTAGCCGTATCGGCAAACAAAACCCCCCTTTTTGGTTACTCTTGTTCTAAGTCAGTTGCAGTAAGACCATAGCTTAAAATCTACACCCACCTTGTCCTTGTGGATCGACATGTGCTTTCCAGGTGTTTCACTGTGCACTTGTAGTTATCATTGTAGGTATTGTTTCTAAGCCTACCATAGTGTCTGTAGCGACTTAATACAGTGTGGTGTTCAAAGCTAGACTAGGTCCTGGGGTTTTTCTGCATTTGCGGTTTTCCTCGTTAACAAAATTCTGGTGTCTGTGTTATTTCTTTTCCGCATTATATTTTGTTATATAATTGAAATATCACAGGTTGTGCGTTGAATCGATCAATTGGTAAATCCAACTTTTGGTTGTTGATTGAAATTGATTGATCCTTGAACATTGGTCTTTGCTACCGTTCAAGTTATTTCTCTTATATTCAATCGGGCTCGCAAATTCTAATTTGCTGATTGCAGATTGAATTGAGAGTTAGAGATATAAAACTCTTTGATATACTTTTCTCTAGATTGAGTCTGACTGTCTAGTTGATTCACTTGAAAGTATATTGGAGTTTTGTCTATTCAGATTGCCAAACGAAATATTGGGTGTGGTTGTTGTACCCCCGCTTTTTCAAATATAACTCCATTCCTATCATCTGTTACGATGTTAAAAATGAAAGTTTGGAAAGTATTATCCCAGATTCTTGTTGTCGTCATCGTCAGGTGCTGGTTTTGGTGGTCTACCGCTTCGTTAGCTAATTTGTCTCCTGATTGATTTGCTTTTCTGAGTGCATGGGATGTTTTTGTTTGCGGTATACTCGTTATTAGCATCTGGATCTCTTGTAGCATATTTCTTATATACCATGGTAGTTGTTGATATTGGGTTTCAAGCATTTGTATGAGTTACTGAGAGTCGCTTCAAACCAAACTTTTGGCCATAGTTATCGTTTAGCCAATCTCGTTGCTAATAGAAGTCCCCATGTCTCTACTACTATCGTTGTTATTATCCATAGCGGTGTTGCCAATGCCATTAGTACCTGACTGGTGTGACATCTACATACACATCCTGCTCATGCGGGTCATGGATTTCCTCTAGCTGCTCCGTCCGTGTTGATTTTGACCCAATCTTGCTCTGGTGCCTACCATCCTACTTGTATCATGATATTCCTATATTCCATTGTAGGCTTCCATTGAGGTAAAATTGTGTCTTCTGGACAATATGGGATGATATGCTGTTGTGCCCATTTGAATACTTCGTACATAGTCAGAACTATATTCTTGATCTGTTACGGGGTTTTTCGAACTTTCCTTTAAACCTGCATATTCCTAGCTAAGCATAGATGTCACTCTGTGAAACAATATATTGTTGCAATAGTTGTTGGAAGCTTCTTATCAAGTATTTCATTGATATTTTTTAGTATGCCAGTTTGGTGGGGATGTTGATGATGATGGTGTTGGTTGTGATGAGAGTGGTGGTTATTGGTTTGTTGGTGGTGGTTGTTGATAGGTGCTTAATTTACATGTTTTGAATGTCAACTCCATACTCGTTTAAGCTATTATTCTTTCATATTACTTTTTATTATGATTACTTTCTAGTTTATGTGTCATATTAGGTGAATCATCCAAAAAGGAGCTACAAAATGCTAAAATGTGCAAGGAAGTGAAGTCTACCAATGAAGGAAGGCCAAAGTATAAATTAAACTCATTCAAATTCATGAGATATTATGATCATATTGTAGATGATTGAAATACAAAGAGAACGCCGAAAGAATGAGGTCATTCTGAGTCAGTATGAGGAAGTTATGGGAAAAACATTGAGGCAAAAAGAAAGAATGTTCCCAAAATCGGTAAACGTGGACAATTATGTAATCCGATTCTGAGCAGAAAAATACACTAGAAAAATTCCATTTTTGAGCCTTCAAAAATCGGTGCTTAAGGAATATTATGTAATCCGATTGTAAGTGGAAAATTATACACAAAACTTTCGATTTAGAGAGTTAAGAATCGGTGGTTAAGGAGGTTTACATCAACAGATTGTAGTTCGATGGGGGCCACTTCCAAGACACGTATTTTGACTTCTGAAACAAGGAAACATGGTTATAGTAGGATTCTAAACCCTAGAAGGAATGGAGACTTGAGGGCCAAGCATTGAAAGCTATAAAAGAAGACATCTAAAGCTCTCTACAACATCATCTAGACACCTTTG
>JAJJWW010012362.1:0-156425 GCA_023531295.1 Papaver armeniacum | reverse complement strand
CAAAGCGTGTATAGGCCGATACTGTTTAATAACATCCAAAAGATCGCACCTTATAAAATCCATAACGATTGTCAAGCACTTAATCACTCCGTGCGTATCTCTATAACACGTCCCTGACCATTCAGCTCCTTTCAAATTCAGTCCACAGCCTCTAAACAACTCCACCAGTTAAACCAGTTCAACCATGTACCCTGAACTTCTTAATTCCGGCAATGAACACCTCCATTGGACCCCACAAAGAACTGCCAGTGCCCAGATTCTTGCCACCACCAATTTCTACTCTTCCTCTCTCGGTCATAGCACCACTTCCATTCTTACTAGCATGCTAAATTGATCGCCCACTGATTGCCTTGGTCCGAACAAGCCTGACTTCCAACTGCGGACCTACTACCACAGTCCATACGCCAATATCCATTCTGTCCATGTAAGCATTCTTGTTTTTCTACATCTACAGACGTACATCATGTTGGATATTTTCAATAACATAGAAAACAAAACGTTTTTCGTTATTTGGTTTGCCACTATCACGGGGAGTGTCCGGTGCCGAATAGATGCAATGGATTTTTGTTGGAGATGAAAAGGTATCTCCAAAGGGTGTGATGGTTCACAAAAGACACATCCATTCCCATAAGGCACTATTGATGTCTTTTGGTAGTGAAGAGGCATCTCCAATAGGCATGAGTTCCCTATAAGTAGTGATGATTTGTTTTCATTCAAAAATGGAAAAACATAAAATACTTTCTTTTTTTCTCTTTCTAAGCATCATCAATCCTATTCTTGTGTGTTCTTGATTGGGTCAAGGGGTGCAAACCTTGAACCTAATTTTCTGTTGTAGGGCTTTCATTGTATCCTCGAAGGCATTATTTCGCATACATTTATGGTAATCGCCAATTGATATTGGGAGGTAGAAATAATTGGCTAAAAGAATCTTAATCGAGCCTTGAAGCCGGAAGTACAACATTTCTTTTTATTGTTTCATCCTCCTGTTTTAGCCCAAATTTTCCAACAGTTTTAGACGATTATTTTCAAACAAAGTGGGAGGTGAAACTTAAACCGACTCACACACTCAGAGTTATCTAAGAACATGTTCATTCTGATGTGTGCAACAAAAGGTTCTACTGTGTCATCATCAGTGGAATATATTTGGGAGATGTTATTGTCCACAAATACGACAAGGTTGGGTTCTTGTCATGCTTATCGTAAATCGTATCTCATTGCGGAAGGGACGTTGGTTAGCGTCAAGGTGCAGTGTCTGAAAGCATTTTGGGATGGAAGGAATCCAGAGACTGACTACTCGAAGCATTTTGTAATGAATATCATGGATTCACAACACAAATTTGTTGGGTATACAGACACTTGTTCTAAATCACATACATCTATAGATTGACGGTTCAATTTATTGTATGTAAGTGTCAGTTGTATGTGGTTTTGAATTTCAAATCAGAAGTTGAATTTGAAAAGTCACGACCTTTTGCAATCCGTTGTGTGCGAACACTAAAATGCTATCTTGTAAAGACATGAGAGGTGTCTGTTTGTAGATACAAGTGGATCTATAATTGATTCACGGGATGGATGTTTGAATCATTTTCTTCTTTTCTCTCCTATTCTCCCCTTCTTTGATGGTGTTACACTAATTACGTGCTCACCAGTTTGAGTACATAGAACACAATGCTTATGACATTTAAGATTGTGAAGCCAGGATTAATTAGTGGCTGTGGGGTAACACAAGAGTCGCAACCGAGCAATTGGATAATGGCAATTTCTTTAATCAAATCATGATTAAGAAATTTTTCTTTGTCTTGCTATACAATCTGTGTGCTTACAAGGAAGAGATGGTTCATGGTTGGTTAAATTCATGGAATTTGAAGGGTCACTGTTCAAATTAAGGCATCCTTTTGGAAACCAAAAGCGATGTATAATTTAACCCTACTGTGATCTTGTATAGCACCACTTACAGGGTGGTTTTTTAATTATAAAGAAGAAATGAAACGGCATGAAGCCATGGACTATTCAGTGCGCAGTTAGGTCTTTGAATCTCTTTTGAATCCCGATAGATTAAGAGAATAAGAGATATATCACTTTTAGTAGTTTAAATGTGACCCAAATCCAAAAGGATGGTACCCATACCAGTGCGTTGGATTTGAAGTTTTTTATTTCTATTTAGAAATGTTGTGCGCCGTGTTTCGGCAGAAATTGACACATGCGGTATTTGATACAAATAAAGGAAGTGTCGTTTCAATGACACATTTTTTTTGGTCGCGTGACAATAGAGGAGTATTGTCATGAATGCTCTATAATTAGAGAACCAAATGAGATCACCAATGATTGTTGAGACTTCAATTTTTGGTATGGGTATAATTCTCGCGGTAGGAATTATAAATTTAGAAGTCTGAAATCATCGGTAAATGTTGAGAAACATTTAGATGTGAGTATAATTCTTGTAAAAAGAATTATAGGTTCCAAAATCTGGGAATTGGCATGTCTTAAATGACATCGAAAGGAAAATTCCGGTGAATATGTAACGTATTGGAAATTTGGGCGCGCGACCAAATGTCCGATGATGAGGTGTTACGATATTACCGATGCATAAATTATGGACATTTGCATTACATTATGTAAAATGTTAAATAGACATGGTCTATGTTTTTTGGATATAAATTTGTAGAAGATTTGACATGAGTAGAGGAGTTACTCATCGTAATAATGTGCTTGTTGAAATAGCAAGTGAGTTGCCTACAAATTTTCTATGCCTCTAGTGTATGCAAGTCTATAATGACTTCTTGTGAATTAACCGTAAATGTTAATTAGGATCACTAGAGAAGTTACAATTATTTTGTAAAATTAAATAGGAACATTTTTAATAATGTTTTAAGAATTGATTGCATGAGTAGATGCAATTAATGTGGATGAATGGCTTAGAACCTAACTTGTAGAGATCCCATTTTGGAAGAAGCCATCTCAAGCGGTCTTGATTAATTGTGAATCAGGCGATGATCTATAACGTCTCTAACAAAGACTTATAATGAAAGGTCAAGACATACAAGTCTTGTACATTGAACGGTAAGTCAATTACTCAAGAAAGAAGTAATTGCAGTTAGCCATTGAAACGGAGAAAAACTTGGCCGACATATTTATGGAAAGTCTCCCAAAGGAAATGTTTTCAATGAAGTATACGAAATGGGACTAAGGTCCGTGAAGGAAGGTTGATCGCCCATAGCAGAAACCCAACCTATGTTTTGAAAAGGATAAACAAGGTTCAATGTGGTACCAACAAGCTATGGATGTGATTATGGTGCACTAAGTAAAAACTTCTCATTTCTGCTTTTAGTGCAGGGATTCTCGCAAGAAAAAGGGATGGATGAAAATCCTTAATAAGTCTAACTTTTATCACAAGGTGTCTCGCAGAATCACCTTCGAGACTTACCTATATGAGTATGGAAATCAGGCCGTTTCCTAAGAGAAGAAGACCGTTTCTAAAGCAAGACTCATGAATCCGTGATATAGCACATGGCCATTAACGTGCCGAGCTGCAAACACACAATCTCTCGAAATCGCATGTGGAAATTCCGGTTTTATCACATGGGGTACTTGGTTCAAGACTAGTTTCACCATCAACCTCGATAAGGCTTTGAATTTCTTACACTAAGTGAAGGTTCAAATCCAAAAGATACCTATCATTTATGTATTGTTTTCAACGATGATGCTTATTTCAACTCGCTTGAACTACGTTGGCTTGATCCCACTCGGCACGAGGCGATCACTTGAATGATGCAGCCACTCCGGTTTTTGTAAGTTTTACTTTATTTTCTATTTTGGTTTTTGAAAATAGGGGGAGATTGTTGGATATTTTCAATAACATAGAAAACAAAACGTTTTTTCGTTATTTGGTTTGCCACTATCACGGGAGTGTCCTAAGGTCTTTAATAGATGCAATGGATTTTTGTTGGAGATGAAAAGGTATCTCCAAAGGGTGTGATGGTTCACAAAAGACACATCCATTCCCATAAGGCACTATTGATGTCTTTTGGTAGTGAAGGGGCATCTCCAATAGGCATGAGTTCCCTATAAGTAGTGATGATTTGTTTTCATTCAAAAATGGAAAAACATAAAATACTTTCGTTTTCTCTTCTTCTAAGCATCATCGTAATCCTATTCTTGTGTGTTCTTGATTGGGTCAAGGGGTGCAAACCTTGAACCTAATTTTCTCTGTAGGGCTTTCATTGTATCCCCAAGGCATTATTTCGCATACCTGTTGCAATCGCCAATTGATATTGGGAGGGTAGAAATAATCGTCTAAAAGAAATCGTATGAGCCTTGAAAGCTTTTGAGTACAACAATTTCTTTTGTGTTTATTTCATCCTCCGTTTTTATCCAAAATTTCCAACACATCACCACTAATCATCTTGATTCACATCCGAGCTTCCTCCATTCTTAAGAACAGATACCCTTCGTTCGCAACTCAAATTCTTATCGGATAACGGTAGTAACATTTTATAAATTTTTAAAAAAACGGCGGCACTTTATTAAACCGGAAACGACATTTTGTTAAAATTACTACTGGAGGTAATATTTAACAAGAATCCTATTATTGGGTGGATAATCATCCACTTTTCTTCTAAGTTTTTATCATATATATTCTTTAATGGATGACAGGTATCAAGATACTCCACACTGTTCCGAGATCATCCCATACTGCCATACTACCTTCATGAAGCTAGGCACCTATAACTCTGGGTATATCATTGTTTGATTCCCTTTCCCACTATAGAAATTTGGTTAATTAGGGTTGCACATAATCTGTTTATACTCATTCGCCAGAAAAAAATAAATCATTCATGAAGAAAATTATGTTGTTATTGCAACGCAAAGACTTGGGCATGGGTCTAATTTGTTGTTTCCACGAAATATTGCTTCTAAAGAGGCTTCACCATCCAAACGTACAACGTTCTATAGGTGTAGTAACTTCACCCCGGCATTTGTGTATTATATATCCTGGCTAAATTGGGGCCTATAGCTACATGATAAAATAGGGTTACTAAGAAGTAATTCATGAAACCCCTTATCCACTATTTCGTTAATGCCTAATATGCCCTTGTTCAATTAGTGCTAATTCGAAAAAATAAAAAAATGTTTAATCAAGTTAATCCGAGATTAAATATGAATCAACACTTGTAAAAATTTAAATTTTTTCAAAAAGGCTCGATCCACTCCGGTTTATGTTAATTCATTTGTAAACTGATTCTGGCCTTCACATTTTTCCCTTCCCTGATTTCTAGCTTTGCTTGGTTTATCAAGTGTCCGACTCGTCTTCTCTGTTTCAATTTCAAATAACAAACATTCAATATATAATGCTAAAACCATTAACAAAATCGTAATTGAGTAACAATACGCACCAAGTAATCGAGAGCCGTATCTTTGTCCTCTACCTTGGTCCTCTCATCTATTCGTATCACTCGAGTATGCGAAACATTGAGGTACCACGGCATGTAATCCAAAATTGCCTCGTCATCTGTTCGAGATGGACCATCCAAAGGATATTTGTGAAAGGCTCTGTTTTCCCAATAATCACATGATGGGAAAGGCTTGTGAACAATGACAATATCATTATCAATTGATTTTGTTTTAGTCTCATTGATGTTGAACATCTTGTGCGCCTTTTTTCGGTTTTGGAAATTCCTTGGTGTCCAAACTTCCTTGTCTATAAATACTTGAAGTTTGCCTTTCTAGCAAACTAATCCTTCGTAACAACATATTTACTCTTTTTGTTGTTTTTATCGGTGTAGCCGCCTATTCGGAGAGAGAGTAACCTAATTAGGCGAAATCTCTTACTACGCTCGCTTTAAAGTCTTCTTTGGGATTGAAAAGCTCTAGTGTGTACCGTTGGTGGGAAACTAGATAATTGCGGTTTATCTTTTATTTTCGATTGATTTGATTGACTAACGGTGGTTGAAATCTGATTGCACCTAGTTTGTTTATTCTTGAGAATCTTCTCTTCTGATATAAGATTCACTCAAACTAGTTCAAAGTTTCGACAAGGATCTTTAGACTGTTGTGAGTTATAAAGACGATCTTGTGATAATCCATTGTTAACAGACTCCATTCTGTGCGTGATTGATCACAAGAGATTCAAGTAATTGTGTGCGGGTTTTTATTGAAGATTTAAGAAGATTTGAGGAAAAGAAGATATTGAAGATCTGACTTGGGTTTTATAATCTTTGGTGTGCACAATACTTTTTTGGAAAAAAGAGGATCCAATTAATAATCGGTTTATCCTTGTGGTAGATTGGATTGATTAATTGAGTAGATCGGCATCAACACGATTCTTCATATTAAAGGTGTTGTTGGCTTAATCTTAAATGATTACTTCGGTAATTGAATATAAGATAGATCTAAGGACCTGACGAAGGAGTTTATGTTAAGATAAACGGAAGAGCCTTTGTCCGACTCATATCACTTGGTTGAATAGAGTTGATACCAAACAGTTTGTTGTTCCTTTTACTGTTTGGAATACCAACCAAAGGAATTGTTCCAAGTACGTAACTTACTCATAAGTCGGAGGCGTGGGAATACAGACGGAACTAGGTGAACTATATGGTTAGTTACTTGGTATCAACTATACGAAGTTAAGTGTAATATTGTGTAGCGGCTTAATCCTAAGAGTATTCAATTCTGAACAAGGGCTCGGGTTTTTTTTGCATTTGTGGTTTCCTCGTTAACAAAATCTTGTTGTGTCATTTACTTTTACATTCCGCATTATAATTGTTTTATTATAATTAAAGTAAATTACACAAACGTTAATTCCTATTTACTTGATAAGCAATCCTATTATGTTTGGTTAAGTCCGAACCTTTGTATCAAGTAAACATACTTCGTTGTTGTATTGTCTCGATCTCGTATCCATAGACGATCACACGAAGTGTGAACCGATTAGTTGTATTGTCTCGACTCAGTCCATAGACAATCACTTTTGGAGAAAGGACTTATAGGTAGGAAATTTTTTATCTTTAGGTATGTACCCTCGTCTTTTCAGGTTTTATATATTGCAAATTATTATAGGATATGTGTGTTTGCGTCCGTGAACTATCATTGTCCCATACCTTGTCAAAAGTTAAGTCTTTCATATGTCGATATGGATGTACTGATAAAAGAATGAATGAACTTCTGACATTACAAAAGCTTTAAGCCTATTATATGTCATTATGCAATTATTGATGGAAGATAGGATGAAATTTTGTTTATGAGGATTATGTGTATTGTATGTCATTGTGCAAATAGTGATGGAAAATAGAATGAATCCTTGTCTATTCCGCAGTATTGGTCGTTCTCCGATCCACATCTTCATGTATGTACTGTATTGCTTCATAAGTCTTCTTATGTTTGAGCATAATCAATTGAATTGATCATTTTCATGGTTTATTTAGTTATGTTGCTCCGTAAGTTCTCTTATGTCAAGCATGACCAATTTAATTGATCACACTCTTGTGGTAATTTAGTTGTGTATTCCGATTGAATTAATCATGGATTCTCTTGTGATTAATTTAATTGCATATTTTGGATACAAATTCATGTTTTCATGTGATTTGGTTATATCCAAAGAAATCCTTCTATTATTATGAAAGTAAGGTCGCTCTTGTTGTTCTTTCGGGAATGACATTTTATGGGGGAGAGTTCTTAATTGAACTTGTGCTTATTTGCCAAATCTTTGTGGGGAGTGACGGTTGTGGAATATTATAGGGGTTATCTTGTATATTTATCAACTCCTTGATGAAAGCATTTAGCTTCGGCTATATGATTGCATCTAAAAAGTTGATATGTGCTTTCTTTTGGTCATGAAACGTCTCTATGGAAATTTCGTTAGGATCCCTCTAGTTTTCGTACCTTTGCCAATTTTATTGACAAAAAGTGGGAGAATTAATGTGTAGTTCACACTACAAATACATATTGTTTTCGGATCATTATGTAAGGGGGAGTGGTTTCCATGCGAGATGGAGTATTGACTAAGGGGGAGTGATACATATCACCATAGTATTGTTGTCGAAGTTGTGATATAATTGAACTTTGATGTTATGTAATAATACTATGACATTGTGTAACAATGATTGAGAATTCTTGTTTTCTCATTGTTATTGCTACGGATTTTGAACAACGATGATACTAAACTTACAACCTTTGGGATCATTGGAGTACTTGGAAGTGATGAAGATTTCGAGTAATGTTGAAAAACCAAGAAGATCAGGCATGTGGAAGAGAAGCTACAAAAGTTTATTTATCTATTTTTGTATTCCATATGTATTGATAGTTTTGTCACTAAAATTGACAAATGAGGATATTGTTAGAGCACTGCTTGGTCGAACTCGCATGTGTTGCTATCTCAAGCATGTTTGTCAATGTTAGTGATCAAAACTACAAGTCTTGATTTCTAGTCTACTTATAGCTAAGTCTCGGACTAGGGTAGAAAGTGTAGTTAAGCTCAAGACTCCAAGGCGATCATCATACAAATACGAAGAACTACTCAAGGAACTGGTGGAACTTCATCGACTAAAATATATGTGGAGACTTGAACTTATCTATCTACTCTATCTCCAATCTTGAGACAAAAGTCGTTTTGCTATATATACTTTGATTATACACATTTGTTATTTCGATCCGAGTTTATCTCGCTTATCTATCTCGAAATATGTGTTGGTAAGATTTCGCTTTGGCCAAGTTCATCTTTACTAGTGACGAAAGTCATATTAAGTTTCAATTACTTAAAAATTTCTTTGACGAAAAATAGTGTGTGAACAACAACTATATAACGTCCTCTAAGAATGTTTCAGTGATTGAAATGAGAGTTTAGATTATATAACCATGGTTAGATATAAACATTGTGTGGTAACTCATACGTGTATAAGTCCTTATTCTTTGAACCAAAGTATGCGTACTTTGCTGCTCAGGAAAACCGGAACTAGAGTCCGCGTACTGTCGGAAGTTCACATCCCGTGAATTTCTGTTGGAGTTTGTGAACGGAAAACAAGCTTATTCCAGGTACTTAAGTCCGCGTACCAGTATGCGTACTTAAGTTGGTTATTTTCTAAAAACGGTTATTCGTGAACTTATAAACTAAGGAATGCAAGTTTGCAAACCGTGGTTATAAAGTTCATGAATCGATTCGAGTGAATCAAATCGTTTTTTCTTCGATTATGTCTTGTATACTTCTATAAGATCTAAGCAATTGAACAGCTCTCTAACTAGTTCATTTGAGTCATTTGAACTAGTTATGGTAAAGAAGAATATGGTTGATATGAAAGTGCTCATATGGCTAACCATTTGGTTAACTACTTTATTGAACCAACTAAGTGTACATGTTTGGGTACGGTTACACAAACCTAAATAAACGTGCATTTCATTTGTGTGTAACAAGCTAAGTTTCGATCTAATGGTTGAAAGATATTAGCTTGAATCTAATCAGGTTTTCATCTAACGATGAATATTGAATGCTTTGTTACTAAGCTAACATTGATTGCAAACCCTGATTTGAAAGACTATATAAATGAGAACTCTAGCAACTCGAAACCTAATCCCCACACCTCCTGTGTGATACTAGTTGTATTAGCTAGAGTCGATTCTCCTTTAACCTTAGGTTTCCATCGAGACCCTGTAGGTTAACGACTTGAAGACTTCATTGGGATTGTGAAGACAGAACGATACTACTTTTCTTGTAGTTGTGTGATCTGATCTTGCTATTTCTACCGTACAAAGTACAATCGTAAGATTGGCTTGAGATTGATTTCTCCGATAGGAAAGATATAAAAGAAGTCACAAACATCTTCGTCTCATCGTTTGTGATTCCGCAATATCTTCTTTCGCTATTTGATTAAGATTATTGTGAGGTGATTGATAATTTTATGATGTTCTTCGGGAATATAAGTCAGGGTTATCAATTGGTTCCTGTTCACCTTGATTTATCAAAAGAAGGAACAAAAACTCGTAGGTATTTATGTGGGAGACATATTTATCTATTACCGTAGACTTTTCTGTGTGATACATATTTGTTTATTAATGTCTTCGACTTTGGGTCGTAGCAACTCTTAGTTGTGGGTGAGATCAGCTAAGGGAATCAAGTGCGTAGTATCCTGCTAGGATCAGAGACGTAAGGAGCGCAACTGTACCTTGGATCAGTGTGAGATTGATTGGGGTTCAACTACAGTCCATACCGAAGTTAGTTGTAGTAGGCTAGTGTCTGTAGCGGCTTAATACAGTGTGTATTCTGGACTAGGTCCCGGGGTTTTTCTGCATTTGCGGTTTCCTCGTTAATAAAACTTCTGATGTCTTTGTTATTTCTTTTCCGCATTATATTTTGTTATATAATTGAAATATCACAGGTTGTGCGTTGAATCGATCAATTGGGAAATACAACCTTTGGTTGTTGATTGAAATTTATTGATCCTTGAACATTGGTCTTTGGTACCGTTCAAGTGATTTCTCTTGTATTCAATTAGACTCGCAGATTTTTATTTTCTTGAGTAAGTATTGAATCGAGAAAGTGAGATATAACTCTTTGATATACTTTCATTAAGATTGAGTCTGACTGTCTAGTTGATTCTCTTAAAAGTATATTGTAGTTAGTCCATACAGATTGCTAATCGAAATATTGGGTGTGGTTGTTAGACCCCCGCCTTTTCAAGGAGTACAAATATGTCCGAGGCTGCAAGATCAATAATGATTAGAAGTGTCACTAATGCGATTCCAGTTCATTATATGATCAGTTTTAACTTCCAGATACTACTATCAAGGAAATGAATTCAGTTCAACAAAAGTTTTGGAGAAACAAGAAAACAAACATAGGAATACACTTTATATCTTGGAAAGGTGTCAATAAACCCAAAAAAGAAGGAGGTTTAGGTTTTAGAGACTCGAAGTCATTCAACAGAGCTCTATTATGCAAATTTTCAGAGATTATGTACAGATAATACTTTAATTTGTGCAAAATATGTACAAGAAAAATATCATTCAAATAGAGATGTCTTCAATATTCAAAAAATCAATAACTCTACTTAGTCTTGGAGAAGTATTAGCAGTGAAATATATTTTATCAAGAGATACAGCTGCTGGAGTCTTGGAAATGGTCAAAAAAAAATTTGAATCGGAAGCACGGATGGATTGTATAGTTGGAAGGTCCACCACTACCCAAAGAATGAGTTATTAATCATCTTAATTATGTCTATGTTCACCAATTGTTTTCTCATAATACATGAGGCTGGGATTAAAATTTTATATTCAATCTCTTTGATATGGCTACAACTAGGCTCATTCTAAATAGATCTATTCATCACCAACATGAAGATAGAATGATATGGGATCTTGAAAAGAATCGTTTCTTCTCTATCAAGTCAGCCTATCCGAAAATGTATGAGGAGGAAAACATTAATACCTCAGTAGGTCAACATATGCAATTTATTTTTAAGAGATTTTAGAAACTTTAACTTCTGCCATGGATTGATCAGTTTACTTGGAAATATGTAAAGGATATTCTACCAACTAGAGACAAGATTGTTCTCATGTCATTAATTCTAGAGATTTGAGCTGCACTTTTTGTGCTCAATGTGATGAAACTTATTCTCATTGCATTCTGGAGTGCGAAACAGCTAAAATAGTTTGGTTTGTCACCCTAGGATTACATATACACACTGGTACAAACTTGCCAAATTGGATTTGTGGATTGCTGGAGAAAAATCTTTCTAATCGATTCAAGAGGGTGAAATCTATAAAATGTTTATCGTGGCGTGGTGTATGTGGACTGAAAGATGTAACAAGATATTCAAAGGAAGTAATACAAAACCAGACACAATTATTCGTTGGTGCGGGGAAAGAGATATTTGAATTTGAAAACAAGCCCCGATTATTTGTAGTTTATTTCATGTGCAATCTCGTATTAATGCATTGGTGTTCCCCAACTCTGAGAACTTTTAAAATTAACTCTGATAGTTCCTTATTGCATACAAATAATACTAGAGGCATTGGTTTAATCATTCATGATTGCAGGTAATCACTGGGGATCAAAATACATCTACTTAGCATATTCAACATGTCCAAATCAAGCTGAATATAGAGGGATGTGGGAGGCATGTTAATGGGCTAAGGAATTAAATCTGGAGAAGGTGCAGTTTGAGATGGATTCAAAGATCATTGTTAATGCGGTGAACAAAGTCTGTAAATTGGAAATTTCGTAATTTAGTTTTAGACATAAGATCCTTATTTAGCACTTCTACCTTTTGGCAATGTAACTATGTGCCAAAAGAGCAAAATAAGGTTGCAGATATTCTATCAAAATCTTCTAGAATTGAGAGACTATCTGTTGTCTGGTTGTTAGATCCTCCTAGTAACATTTTTGCTCAGTTGCAGGAAGATAAATACTTTATAATCTCTTCTCAATAATCAATTCAATCTATCAGTTTCCAAAAAAAAAAAAAAAAATTGTTACAACAATTTCAAAAAGACTACAAGAACAACCAAATATCTTAACACCATAATCCCAGGACGAAATCCGACAACAAACACCTACCATTCCTAACTGATTCAGAGGTAACAGGAAAATTTTAAATAGTCTTGGTTGGATCAAAAGCACATCCAAACCATATAACAAATCTAAAATCAATAGAAATGTTAGGATCCATGAATCCAACTGTTTCTCAAGGTTTTTTTATAAAATCATAGTGAAATATGTGACATAGATGTAACAGGATCCATAGATCCAACCGTCTGTCAATGATTTTTTCAAAGTAATAATAACAAAGGTAAGAAGTATAACTTAAATCGGCTATAATATGGTTGAATCGGTCTGGAATGATATGAGTCGGTATCGAGATCTGTCTTGGTGTCTTGGGTGTCTTTCTAAAAACTTGTATATGTGTCTTCGGTGTCTTGGTGGAAACGTAAATCCGTGTCTTTGAGAAACATGTTGATGTTGCACAGTGAAGCTGAATCAGGATGTCTATTGTTGCTATTGATGAGTTGCTCTTTACTGCTGCTGCTGGCTACCTGGAGCTGAGGTTGAAGATGACTTTTTGATGCGAGTCACAGGTCCTGATTGAAACAACCAACAAGTTCTTGACAAGAAATTGATGAATCTCAACCTTTAACAAGAACCCTTAACCTTCAAATTGATAAAATCACTTTACCAACAAACCATTTCAAGATTAGATATCAGAACAGAGGAGTAAAAATCAAAGAGTGAATCACTAAAAGTACCGAACAAACCAGGGACGGGCCTAGCAAGGGGCTAAAGGAGGCTATAGCCCGTCCCTAATTTTTGGGTAGAAAATTTTTAGTATAGAAACGTAGGTTAAATTTTATGTTTAGCCCACATATTAGTTGTATTTAGCTAATCGTAGGTGATTTTTGGCCCATACTATGAGGTGATCAAAATTTAAGTCATGTTTAAATTTAATAATCTTCTTCCACTCACTACCTGTCTACTCCTACTTTCTTCTCTTTTGGTAATTACTTTGTTTTTCTGTTATATGTGTTCGTTTTAACTTTTATTTCCCTAGCTATTTAGTATTGTACGGGTGGATCACTAATTGGCCACTAATTATGTGATGTATTCCAAAAATTTGCCGCGGTATCGACTATTACAATCCAGCCCTACCCAAGGGAGAATCCTGGGTCCGTCCCTGGAACAAACAAGGAAATAATTGAAACAAGAAAACATATCAAATCAAGAACAGAGGCAGACCAAGCGAGGCCGGAAAAGAACAAACCCCCCGATTAGTACAACTCAAATCTTAATTAAGTAGCTACTAAAAACCTAGAACAAATTAAGTATCTACTAAAAACCTAGAACACAAAGAACAACAAAAACAAAGGGGAAAAAGATTAAGCCCTAAGAACGAAATTAGAAAAAAAAAACGGGAAAAACTAGCTATAATCATAGATATGAAAGAGGATGAGAAAATAAGAATCAAGAGAGAATTAGACTGCTCATATCAGCTCCAAAAGAGCCGATCTGAGCAGTGCGGTGTTTAGTATTTTAGGATTTTCGTTTTTCTTTCCAGAGAGAAAGTAGAGAGAGAAAAAAATCATTCTAACCATATCATTGAATACTTCCCCAAAATTAAATCTTGTAAACAAAATAAAAACTTATTCACAGTGAATATAAATATTGTACAGGAAAAACCGAAAAAGGCATCGGTCACAACAATTGGTTTCTGATTTAACTACTACACAAACTAAAAATTTTGTTAAGCTTATTTTCCCTCACATGCAACATATACGCATCACACAGTTACACACCAATGAATAATAATGAATGAATTAATGAGAACGCATGCATGAGAATATCCAAATAGCGAATTCTACTTCCATGTACACGTCCGTGAAAGATTGCCACTGGTACAACTAGCCAACTGGAACCTTAACTGGATAACGATCTACTGAGTCAGCCCACGGGTTGGTTTTACACTCACCAACAGGAATCTCTCTAAGGGCTCTCCAAACAGCACTATTACATTTAAAGCCTGAACCAAAAGCGATTTGCCAAACTCGGTCACCCCTCGATACCCGTCCTTTTGCCTCAGTATAAGCTAACTCGTACCAAAGCGAACTACTTGATGTATTACCGAATCGGTGTAATGTCATCCTGGATGGTTCCATGTGCCAGTTGCTGAGTTGCAAATTCTTTTCTAACTCGTCTAGCACAGCTCTACCACCAGCATGAATACAGAAATGCTCGAAAGCAGTCTTGAAATCAGGAATATAAGGTTTAACTTTGGTCTGCTTCAACACTTTCCGTCTCACCAGAGAAACGAAGAACATGAACTGCTCGGTAAATGGCAACACTAATGGACCGAGAGTAGTAATATTCGTCTTCAGTGCATCACCGGCAACAGCCATTAATTCTCTAGCTAGAGATACACCAACATTTCCCTTTTCATCTTCTCTTTGGTAAACACAATTATAACTATTATCATCAGCACCTTTATGAGTTCGAACCGTATGAACCAGCTCGTATTTCGACTTCGCTCGATCACGATTCATATTCGATAGTAGAACTGCTGCACCACCCATTCTGAATATACAGTTGCACAACAGCATAGATTTATCATTTCCAAAATACCAATTTAACGTTATATTTTCCATGCTAACAACAACTGCGTACGTATTCGGATTCGCCTTCAGTAAGTCCTTGGCAAGATCGATGGATATTAAGCCTGCACTACAACCCATTCCACCGAGATTAAAACTCTTAATATCTGTTCTCATTTTGTAATGATTCACAATCATTGACGAAAGAGATGGAGTTGGACAAAACAAACTGCAATTCACTATAAGTATACCGACTTGATTCGGATGAACACCGGTTTTCTCGAAAAGAGTATCTAATGAACCGAACATGACCATTTCTGCTTCGGCTCTAGCTTCTTTCATGTTCAAATTTGGTGGTCTTGAAGTAATGGCATTCGGTACATACGTTTCATCACCTAAACCAGAACGGGTCGATATACGTTTTTGAAACTGAATCGTTTGTTCGTCGAATGACCCATGATCTTCTGTCATTTTAATGAACGCGTCGACCGTGGATTTCAAACTATCATCTGGTTTGAAACAAGAGAAATCCACCAAGTAAACCGGTCTAGGCCGCTTAACCCAATAAAGAGTTAAGACAAAGAGTAAGATTGAAAAACCAGTTAACCCAGTAGCCATATCAAGCTGAAGAACAACAGCACCACGACTCGTCCATAACTCAGAAACTTGATCGAATCGTACACCAGTGAGTTGAATCGCTGTAGCTATAAAGAGAGGTATAACTACAAACCATCTAAGAATTGTTGCATAATCACATGTTAACTTGTAACCCAGCTTGACATATTTTAGCTTCACTGATTGTAGGAAATCAGGTAAGCTTTTCTTGATCTTGATCACAATTGATGTTGATGATGATGATGAATCTTTAAATTCCATTTCAGCTGTTAATCTTTCTTTATCCATTCTCTATACAATCAAGAATCTACTTCTATATTTCTTGGTGTGTGTGTGTTTTTTTTTTTTTTTGATTTGGGGTTTGGTTTTGGATTGAATATGGATAATGGGATTGGTGTGTCTATATAAAGATTTGAGAGGTCAAATTCAAGGTGATAATCATAAATTAGAAAAAGCTAAATACAGTTTAGAAATCAATAGTTAGTTGGGTGTGAACATTGTAAGTTGAAATAAAGATGGAGTTAATGCCTTAAAAACGAGAAATGTGGAGAGACAGATGTAATCATTGGTGTTGCTAATCAACTTGAGACTTGAGATATGAAAGGTGTGCGATATAGCTCAACTACCATGACTAGTGAGTTATATAGTTAGTAGTTGACATGGGTTAGCTACTTGGAGGTGAGGAGACAACCTGGGGAGGCCCAGGACAGTTGGAGAGACTAAAGGGTAGATATAATCTCTCTAAAAGGAAGTGGGGACGAAGTTATAAGTATGTGAGAATTACGTTTAAGAAAGATAATTTAATAATAGAAGTGAAATCGTGTAAGTATAAAGATTTTCTGAATTTAGAGGTGGGTAAACGAGATCCATAAATAGTTTAGATCCAGCAAATCCGGCAATACGAACCTCAATAGACAAGGGCAATTGAAACACATTATATTGTTTGTAGAATTTTCAATAACAGCCGATCACAATCCTTGCTTCTTCTAGAAACCAGAAGAAATAAGTTTTGTTTGTGTAAACAAGTAATGAACCACGTGTTAAGATGCAATCCCACCGCAATCAATCAGATTACCTATGTCTCAATCATTTACCAAACTTACTGAAAAATATGGACCTATAATTGTTATATGAAGCAAATCTGTTGCGAGGTCACCCAAGTATAATTGTTTGCAGTAGCAGTACAGTTCCCGCATCAGACATGTCGCTTACACTCCTGGACATGTGACTGGATGACTATCTCGTGATTCGTGAACAAATGTTATGGTCAAAATGCGTTGTGGAATTGACTTTCTGCCCTTACAGGGAGTGTATTTTGATGACGATGATAGACATTGGTTCGAAGCTGGGTTTCTAGTCGGCACAATGTGGACATATTTCGTTCATCTGTTCTCGATGCTCTATGTAGGCATCTGGTTCTGCTTTGCTCCATGTAAGTGTAAAACCAAGAAATGCCTCCGAATTTTATCAGTATGCTTTAAAATCACTGCTCAACTCAAGATAATCTTTCAAGTTTTAAGCTGTGTTATGATTTGATGTTTTGGAACGATTATTTGATGTTCTGGAACGCCTTATGCCTTATGGCAAGAAAACAAGCCTTTATTGCAAACAATTACAATTCAAAAGTTAAAACTCATATGAAATTCCTGAATAATACATGATAATCGTGTCAAACCAAAAAGATTAGACAAATGTACTCCAGAATAAGTTAGAAACTAATCAAATTAAATTCCCCTTCATTAAATCACAGAATGCCCATTAATTCAGCTGCTTGAGAATGTACTGAGAATTTAATTCAGCTGATTGGATACCAGAGATCTAGCAAGAACTCATTCAAGCAGGAGTTCATCAAGCACCTGATACAATGCGAACTATGCAACAATCATCACTTCTTTACTCCTTCACCATCAATTTCATTCACAACTACAAATTTAAACTATTATTGACCTTAAACTCTTTCAGAGTTCCTGCAAAAATAATTCAATCAACCACATTTATACAAAATAACAAACTTTAACCTAAATGGTAAAGCAATTCTGAATGAATGGGAAAGTAGATAAGGAAGGAGTTGATCAGATAGGAGCGAAAGACTAATTTCTGTTTAAATTAATCAGAGATGAATCTCATCTGAACTATGCAACAATCATCACTTCTTTACTCCTTCACCATCAATTTCATTCACAACTACAAATTTAAACAGTAACAAAATCTATAAAAAGAAACAAAAAAAAATTGATTAATTGAGAAGAGGCTTCATAGAGAAGATTAGATTTATCAACATAGAATAGATTCAGCCATATGCTTGTCTATAATTTCTTTAATCATAAGCCACTTTCAAAATTTTCAATTCAAAACCCTACTTAATTAAATCTGAATAAAGAACTTGAAAAAAACTGAAATCAAAATCAAAGAAACAAAAAAAGAGTTGATTTGGGGATTCAACTCAGAATATGGGTGGTGATATATAGAGTGGTCGGCAAGGCCGTGATTAACAGCCATTACGACGAACGAGACCATTACAATATCGTCATTGTTAACCCCAACTAATTCTTTCTGCTCAAAAACTAAACCTTAAAATTTTGAAGAGAAAAACTTAAAACCCTAAAATTTTACAAGAAACCCTAGATGAGACGGCGAGGAGGAGCAGTAACTTGATATTCCTCTGAAATCCAATGAGTGATGTTTATAGGGTAGATAATTAGGTTTTCCAAATTCCTCTTCCTTCAAGGGCCTCAACTATTGTTCTGCTTAGTATTGCACCTCTGGGCCTGTGTGTTACGTTAGCTTGGATTCTGGGCCTCATTTGAGAAACGATCACGGTCCGCTGCAGCATAGGTGGGGATAGCCTGGATTACAAATTTCAAATTTGACATCTCTATCCAATGGATGCATGGATAGACGGATTGAATGCGAATAAATCTAAATAATTTTTTTTTGTCATTGGTATTAAGAGTAAATAGAAATAAATTTAAGAAAAATGGTTTTAGTTTCATGTTTTGGAAGATTGTAAAATCTACATTGTATAAAGTTGGTTCTTGTGAACCATGGTGAAAGAAAAAAAAATTGTTATGTAAGGTGGCATGCAAACCAACCGCATCACTATGGAAAAAGTCTATAGAGACAAACATTTTGTCGAACAGTATTCTTATAAACGCCAAGAATATAATGATTATTATTGGCGTTGTAAACTTCATTGTTCGATGAAAATTCGATCGCTAGATGGTTGTTTTGTAACAACTATTTACCCATACTTCGTTCTTATATATGCGATCCCTTACTTTATCAAGTTACTTGCACCTATTTTTACATATATTTTACCTTTTTTTTTTTTAACTTGTATTCTTAATTCTAAATTTCATAATCAATGGCGAATTCCGATGACAAGAGGTGAATTCATATGAATCGGTTTAATCACACCAAGAAATATATCATCGGTTGTTGCAACAACTTGATAATGAGGAATATGAATATAGAGAACTAAACAACACTTTGATGATCGTAAATTTGGTCCAAATAGTAATGCGTGTCGTAGGTGCAATCAAATTCATATCTTATTTCCACTCAATTAAAAATAATATAATGGAAGTCAAGTTCGTTCCCACGAGGAGCAAGAGATTCTAGTTGTAAAAATTGTCACAAAAAGGGGGGGATGTATAAAGCAAAAGAAAATAAACAAAGCAATTAAAAGATAAAGTTGAAATCAATAAGAGAGACAAGATCAATGAATCATTCTTCGTTGCAAAGCAATGATTAAAGTTATGTTCTTTTCTACTTGTTATTAGTCACAGATTATCACCAACTGTAGGTAAAGCAGGTAGATCAGTGCTAAACCCCTAAATCCCTTGTATCACCGGATACGGAAGTTCTCGACTACCGGATTCTATTTACCAAACCACCTAGTAGTAGATCACTCTAGATGTAATTTAAATAAACGCATTAAGATTTATGAACTTATTAGGTCCATATTAGTAGTTAGACTTTTAGATCAAGGTCTACTTGCTAACGTTGTTTCTACACACAATTGCTCCACGGAATCCCTCCGCAAGGTCTCGTGTTTGCTACTTATGTAAAGAGTCAAGAAACGATTACTTATCCCCTAACTTTCACTAGCTTTAGGTTGAATTAACAAATCAATTTAGCGTGCACTCTAAACAATCTATCAATCAATCATGAATGAATAAACATTCCTATTAGTAAAAACAAACGATAATCATGTGAAAAACTTCAAGATAGAATTGAAACAAAACTCAAATCATGTATTAAGAACTAGGAATTCATCCTCAATCAATAATAAAATTAGCTACTCATGTCTTTGAAATTCACACAAATAATTAAAGGGAGAATTTTTTCAAGTTCACACAAATAATTAAAAAGAAGAATTTTCAAAAGCAAGCAAAAACACAAGTGTTGTGTGTGTAGAGAGGTGTGTAAAGAGATATAGAGAACTTCTCTATTTATAGGCTTCAATATTCTCCAAATCTTCCAAGGAATAGAACCCCTTTCCTTTAGCAATTCAATTTCCAAGTCCAAGCCTTTCTCAAATCTTCCATCTTCTCTTTCCAAATTTGAACCCAATTCCACAAACCCATGAGTTTAGATGATTCTAGAGAATTCTTTACAAATTTTCATTCAATTTCCAAATCTAAGTCTTCACACCCATGAGAAGAATCCACAAAAATTCTGTAATTTTGGTCCGCCGAAAAGTGGTATTATGGCCTAAAATTTGGTCTGAACGGCACCTAATCTTCTTCTCCGCTGACGGAATATTCCGTTATGATACCGTCAGAAATAACGGTCTACGTTAGTCAACTGGGTCAAGGAGAAGGAAAATCAGACACCGAGTCAGCTTATGAATCTGTCTTACTGGTCTTACTAACGAGTTGGATCGGTCACCAGTACTGAGTTGACTCGCCAGAAGAGAAATTTGGGCAGAGTTCTGTTTGTTTTCCGACATTCCTATGCCAAATTCCGGCCTCTTTCGCTTCATTTCCTATTACAATTCCTAGCATACATCTAATACAATTCAAGCATTCATTCATCACATGACCAATATCACTCTATCTCATCAACACCAGGATCGGCCACCATCACTCAGCTTCAACCAATGTCTTCTCAATAAAGACCAAACCCAACTCGCTTCAATCTCGGATCGAACCCGTTCTCCGATTCGAACCCATTCATTACATCCAAGAAACAACAATGCAATACCATCTTTTTCTCTTTCACCAACAACTCGACTTCTTGAATCGAGTTAGACTCATACCCATCTTCTTTGTTCAACGTAAATCAACAAATGGTCAGGACTAACATCGGCATCAGCGGATCCCCAATAGCAGCTCATTCTTCTTCTCAAAACCCATCTTCGATCTTAGAAACCCATTCTCGGAACCTCCATTAATTCACAATCAATTGTTCATTGAGCTTTGAACATCATCTCCGCCATGACTAATGAATTTAATCGCGTCTCTCTGCTCTATCCCCTTCAATTTCTTGATTTCTCTCGTATCGCTGACAACGGACATCGAACCCATCTTGCTCCCAACTCTCGATTCATCTCAAAACCCTTAATCATTACCACCAACTTCAATCCTCATACGAGCCCATCTTCTCGACCTTCAACAAAGATCATTAATGGCAACGACCCAATGTCTTCTTTGGATCCCGATTCCTCCATGGTCGCGCCACCTTCCTTTTTCTCTCTATTCTTCTCTACCATCGACGGAAGAAGTCACCCATCTATCGATCTATTTCTGTAGCTCTGAATTTCATCACCTTCAACCATCTTCCCTGCGGTTTCTCTCTGGATATGAATCCACCATGGTTGTGCCTCCGTTTCTCTTGTTCTCACTTTCAGGTACAAATGATTGAGAAGAAGCTCGAGATAGTTAGGGTTATTTGGGTGGATAGTTACACCCCAGGGATAGGGACCACCCCACTTGTTAGATAAGGGCCATCCTACTTGGAAACCCCTTAACCTCTGCGGGCCTGGCTTTAGTACTCCTCCAAAAGAGAGTTGCCCCTTAACCTTGGCTGGGCTCCAGATAGTGTTTACCCATGAAATGACAATTCTGCCCTTTTGGCTCAAATAGAGTAATTTCTTCTTTTCCTCCGTGTGACTCCAAAGTAGCTACAAAACTCAAAACAAGCGTAAAATACATAATTTACAGGAAAAATAGCAAAGAAAGCATAAACAATAGATAGTAAATAGGATGTATTCTACACCCTATCAGATTCCCCCACACTTAGACTTTGCTAGTCCTCGAGCAAATCAAACTAAAAACTCACAACTTCAAAGCGTTCCAGGCGTCCCAAGCATCCAAAGAGTTATGAGGACATAGAGTTTCGCATGCTAGTAATAAGAAGTTAGAAATACTAAAGAACATATTCTCATTCTTAAATGTTGAGTGAGAAATAACCACACCATAATGAGAGAACGCGTGTTTGAGAAACAATCAATAAGCATTTCGCCTCGACTTCTGCCTCACCAAAAAGGATTTTATGATAATTGCACTCAAAAAGACGGCTTTTTATGGTTCTCACATGTGTGCAGGTAGGAATGAAGAGAGAATTCTTGCAACACTTGAATGGTGGGAAGGACAACTTCCGAAATATTTTGAAAAACCCACATCTTTTATTTTGAAAAACCATTTTTCTGACGATCTCTAAGAAAGGAAATCAACCACTATTATCGAGGATGAGATTACTTACTCACCTTCACATCCGATCGCCAATTATGATAACACCACTCTCACGGCATCCAATAGAAACGTCTTCCGCTCCTCGTCTTGATCTTCTTAGTCTTCGTCTTCGGTTTCAACTATTGGTGATAAACTCTCGAATTTCATAAATCCTTAACAATTTATAACTCTTTTTACCTTAAATCCTTGTCGCTTGAAACTTCCTTATAGATTTTCCTTCCCACGGCTTATTAACAAAACAAATATTTCTCTTGTTTTTTTTTTTTTTTTTTTTTTCAATTTTTTTTTTTTTTTTTTTTTTTTTTAAAACTAAGAGAAATTAAATACAAAATAAACCATGGCCGTGGGAGAAGTATTTTACCGCTTGATTCTTCACAACTTGTATCGCCTCAAAATCATAAACTTCAACAATTCTCACCTTTTGATTTTCTTCGCTCTTGTGAATAAGTCTTTATACTTGGATATAGAATTACCTCATTATATTGTAAGTCCTCAACATATATGTAAAAATCTGCTCTTTGTATGTTTCTTCACTTGAATATGAAATTTGCTCTTTTTTTTTTCGTTCCGTTGCTTGTAAACCTTGAACTTTTCCAATTTTCCTTGTAGATTTTGATGTCGCTCCTTGTTGATGATGATTGTGTTTCTATGGACCCGTTGTTGTTGCGAGAGAATGGTGCTAACTGCAAATCGAACTACAAGAAGAAAGCTTTCATCTATAGACGTCACCCTCATGATTGACAAAATTATCACTCAAGAGATCAAAGAGTAGTGCTTCTATTGGTGGGAGGTTGGGTAGCTCACCATTCTACCCGGAATTAACGTATGGTGACACACACTCAAAAGAAAGCTCTTTAGTTAGATGGAAAATTTCTGGTCGGTGCCTCACATGATATGAATACAGGTAGTCTCCACTAATGATTGATCGGAACTCTAATAATGCATTTCTCCTCGCACCAAATTCGCATCACCGGCATGATTAAATCCATTATTTAACACTCTAATAAGCAAGAAATCCGAATGTAGTTCTCTAACATTTCCAAGTTCAATTATGTCAATCGAGAATTCTATGTAAACATACCTAGAAGTATGCTAGTGACTCTAAAATCTCTAAAAGTTGGAGGTTTTATGTAAAACTGTTTTTTTTTTTTAATTTTTTAATTTTTTTTTAAATAAATACATGTTTAACCACTCCCCCACACTTAAACCTTACATTGTCCTCAATGTAATTGAATCCTCCTAGTAAAGTCAAGGTGGGAAATTTTAACATGATATGGAACAAGAAAAAGAAATAACAAAAAGCAAAAGGATAAGAAATACAAAACCTATGGGTTGCCTCCCATTAAGCGCTTTTTTTGAAAGTCGACGGCCCGACTTAGCTCTTGCTTTGCACATTCTTGCTCCGAGAGGGAGTGAATCTTGAAATGGAAGTTCATCCAAATTCACATAAGCGATGTTCTCATAGTATGGCTTCAATCTATGGCCGTTGACTTTGGAAACCGAATTGTCTCTAAGACTAGTAATTTCAATTGCACCATGAGGAAAAACATTAGTAACAACATATGGTCCAATCCAACGGGACCTTAACTTTCCAGAAATAGTTTAAGGCGAGAATGATATAAAAAGGACTTTTTGTCCCACGATGAAGCTTTTCGAAATCATCTTGTCATGAAAAAGCTTGGTCTTTTCCTTGTAAATACGGGCATTCTCGTAAGCATCATTACGTATCTCCTCTAGCTCATTTAGTTGTAACTTCCTTTGTTTTCCCGCTTCATCATACTCCATGTTGAATTTCTTTATCGCCCAATAAGCCTTATGTTCAAGTTCAACCGGAAGATGACAAGCTTACCATAAACCAACTGATATGAGACATACCAATCGGTGTCTTATACGCCGTTCTATACGCCCAAAGTGCATCGTTGAGCTTAAAGCTCCAATCTTTCCTTGTGGTATTCACCGTTTTCTCAAGAATGGACTTGATCTCACGATTTGAAATTTCCGCTTGTCCACTAGTTTGTGGATGATAAGGCGTACCAATTTTGTGTGTTATGTTGTACTTCTTGAGGAGAGCGTGGAAAGCCTTCTTTAAATGTGAGCCTCCATCGCTTATCACCACTCTTGGTATTCCATGCCTATTGAATATGTTTTCTCTTACAAAATCACAACTTGAGAGTCATTAGTTTTGGTGGCTCTAGCTTCCACCCATTTCGAAACATAATCTACGGCAAGAAGTATATAAAAGTTTCCATTCGAATTGACAAAAGAGCCCATAAAATCGATACCCCACACATCAAAAATCTCAACGGCGAGAATTGGTGTGAGTGGCATTTGATTTCGAGCACCTAGATTGCCCGTTCGTTGACATCTATCACACGATTTACAAAAAGCATATGAATCTTCAAAAAAGGTGGGCCAATAAAATCCACTCTCGAGAACTTTGAGAGCGATACGTTTCGAACCAAAGTGGCCACCACAAGCAAAAGTGTGGCAAAAGGAGAGAATGGATTGAAATTCGGAGTTAGGTACGCACCTTCGCATTATTTGATCAACGCCATATTTCCATAAGTATGGTTCATCCCACACATATTGCTTAGCTACCTTCTTAAGTTTCATCTTTTGAAAGTTAGACATTGTATTAGGTACTTTCCTTGTCACCAAGTAATTCACTATATCCGCATACCAAGGTGTTGATTCTTCCATGGAGAAAAGTTGTTCGCCCGGAAAGCGGTCTTGTAATGGAAGTTCTTCTTTGAGACATAACAAGTCTACTAAGATGATCCGCAACGGTATTCTCCACACCCCTCTTATCACGAATTTCTATGTCGAACTCTTGTAGCAATAGGATCCACCTGATTAATCTTGGCTTAGCTTCTTTCTTCTTTATTAAGTGTCTTAGTGCGGCATGATCGGAATACACAATAACCTTTGTACCCACCAAGTATGATCGAAATTTTTCCAATGCAAAAACTATAGCAAATAACTCCTTTTCCGTGGTAGAATAATTTATTTGTGCATCATTAAGGGTCCTAGATGCATAATAGATGACATGGGACAACTTGTCCACTCTTTGACCCAAAACGGTTCCAACCGCATAATCACTAGCATCACACATTAATTCAAATGGAAGATTCCAATCCGGTGACTTGATAATTGGCGCACTTGTCAACATTTCCTTCAATTTGTCAAAAGCATCCTTGCATTCCTTGTTGAAGTCAAAAGGTACCTCCTTTTGTAATAACTTGCACATCGGCATGGAGATTTTGGAGAAATCCTTGATAAACCGCCTATAGAAACCTGCATGGCCAAGAAAAGAACGGATTTCCATCACCGAAGTGGGATATTGTAAGTTTCTTATTAAATCTATCTTTGACTTGTCCACTTCGAGCCCTCGAGAGGACACAATGTGACCAAGTACTATGCCGTGGTTTACCATAAAGTGACATTTCTCCCAATTAAGGACAAGGTTTGTGTCTATGCATCGTTTAAGAACTAGTTCAAGGTTGTTTAAACAACCATCAAAAGAATTGCCATAAACACTAAAGTCATCCATAAATACCTCAATGATACGCTCCACATAATCCGAGAATATAATTACCATGCATCTTTGAAAAGTAGCCGGCGCATTGCAAAGGCCAAACGGCATCCGTCTATATGCAAACGTTCCAAACGGACAAGTGAAAGTGGTCTTCTCTTGGTCCTCCGGTGCAATCACAATTTGGTTGTATCCCGAATAACCATCCAAGAAACAATAATAAGAATGCCCATAACCGCTCCAACATTTGATCAATGAAAGGTAAAGGAAAGTGATCCTTTCGGGTTGCGGAATTAAGCTTTCTATAGTCAATGCACACTCTCCAACCGGTTTGAACTCTTGTAGGAACAAGTTCATCGTCTTGATTTCGAACAACCGTGACTCCGGACTTCTTTGGTACCACTTGTACCGGACTAACCCACTTGCTATCGGAAATTGGGTAGATTACTCCCACACTTAGCAATTTGAGTATCTCTTTTTCACAACCTCCATCATGGGAGGATTAAGCCGACGTTGAGCATCACGTACCGGCTTCACGTTTTCTTCCATTAGAATCCTATGCATGCACATGGATGGACTAATGCCTTTGATGTCCACAATTGTCCACCCAATAGACATTTTGTGCTCTCTCAAGACTCTAAGCAAACAGTCTTCTTTGTACCTGTGTGAGGTTCTTTGCAATAATCACCGAAGCTCATCTCCATCTCCCAAGAAAGCATACTTCAAATGGTCCTAAGCGGCTTCAATTCTAGTTTGGGCGCCTTCACAATAGATGGTACAAGTATTTCATCATTCACGGGTAAAGAAATATAAGAAACATTACCCTTTTTAGCTTCTTGCAATGTCGCCAAGGCCCTACACATCTCCACCAATTCCTTTGAGATTTCAACATCCAAGTTAGACAAGCCGTGGATGTCTAATTCAATGCTCTTTTGCAACACCACATCAAGTTCATCCTCTTGATTCAATTCCACCATTTGTTGCGCTAATGAATCAACCACATCAATGGAGTAAACGGAATGCACATCACTTGGGTAGCGCATGGCTTCAAATATGTTAAAGTGTATTATCTCCTTGTCGAATTCCATAGTGAGTGTACCCTTATCAACATCAATCTTCGTCTTTGCGGTCTTCATAAATGGCCTCCCAAGAAGTAAAGAAGTAGATGATCGGTTCTCATTGTTATCCATATCCACCACAAAGAAGTCCACCTGGAAAAATAAGCTCATTTACTTGCACTAGCACGTCTTCTACAAGTCCCTTTGGATATATGTTCGACTTGTTTGCTAATTGGATAATAACTCTTGTCTCTTTCAAAGGTCCAAGATTCAATGAGTCATATATATCGGCCGACATCACACTAATGGAAGCACCCAAGTCAAGTAAAGCATGTTCAAACCTTTTCTTACCAATAGTAATTGGCACCGTAAAACCACCGGGATCCGTGCACTTTGTAGGCATCTTCTTCAATAGCATAGCCGGCGCACTCTCGCCAACTTTAGTAATTTCATTATCAAGCAACCTATCCTTCTTGATGCATAATTCCTTCATGAACTTAGCATACCTTGGTATTGTCTTGATGGCCTCAATGAATGGGATGTTGATTTCAATCTTCTTGAAAATATCCATAAGTGCCTTGTCTTGAGCTTCTTTCTTGGATTTAGCAAAACGACTAGGAAAAGGCGGTGGAGTAGTGAAAGTAGGAACCGGTTCCTTGGATTGGTCGGTTGGTGTTGAATTCTCCTTTTGTGCGACTTCCTCATTGTCTTTGACTACCTCTTCAATAGCTTCTTCGTGATGACTTGGACCCTCCACTTGTCTTCCACTTCGTAAGGTAACCGCGTTAACATTCTCTCTTGGATTCACAAATGGTTGTGAAGGAAGTTTTGTGGATGCTTGAGATTTCAATAAGTTCACATCGGTCGCCAATTGCCCCATTTGAGTTTGTAAATCCTTGATTGCCGAATCGGTATTTTGTTGGCTTTGTTGGAACATAGAAGTAAGACCTTGCATACCTTGCATTAATGCATTGAGCTTGTCATCATTCAAAGAATCACGCTCCTTGACTTGTTGTGGTTGGTATTGTTGAGGTTGGAAGCGTGATTGTTGGAAACCACCTTGTTGCGCATATGGATTAGGAGCCGCCGCTTGCTTGTTTGCATAACTAAAATTAGGATGATCCTTCCAACCGGGATTGTAAGTATTGGAGTATGGATCGTACCTTGGCCTTTTATTTGGATATAAAGCATTTACTTGTTCGGTCTCACCATCCGGAATAATTACTGCGGCCATCCTTTGAATCATTATCTCCATGTTACCCATCCTTTGATCAAGATGTGACGATGAATCACTAACTTCATGCACTCGCCTAACCATGGGTTCATCTCTTGTGTAGAATTGTTGCGAGTTCGCAGCCATACTTTCAATCAACTCGGTAGCTTGGGTCACCGTCTTGTTCACTAGTGCACCACCACCCGCGGGCGTCAGAAGAGACCTATCACTTGGGTGGAGAGCTTCGTAGAAGTATTGGAGTATCATAACATCGCTGAATTGATGGTGTGGACAGCTTGCCACCAACCTCTTGTATCGCTCCCAACATTCATACAACGACTCTCCCACATGTTGTTTCAACCCACAAATCTCCTTGCGAATTTGAGTAGCTTTTGATGCGGGAAAATATCTCTCGAGGAAAAGTTTCTTCATCCCATTCCATGTTGTGATACTTCCGGAAGGCAAATAATATAACCATTCCTTAGCATTGCCCGCCAAAGAAAACGGAAAGCTTTCAACATTGCTCCATCCGCATTAGTCTCCGGTGGAAGCATAGCCATAACTATGGTATAGAAGTCCATAAGATGTTTGTTTGGGTCTTCATTCACCATGCCATGGAACTTTGGTAACTCTCTAATCAACCCCGGCTTGATCTCGAAGGTTGAGTTAGTTTGGATACACCATTGTTGTGTATCAAGCCTGTGAGAAGCTAGGTCCTTGAGTGTACGATCAGCCATTGCTTCTTCCTCTTTGTCCGAATCCGTGAAATCACTTGATGAAGAAGGAGGAAGTGGAGTGTTAACCGCTCGAATGAAATCCTTTAATTGAGTGCCAGATCGAAGACGTATTGGACTCGGTCTGCCCTTTTTAAGCATTCACCAAAGGTATAACACCTGAAATAAGATTCTCGAAAACTAAGTTAGATACGGTATAGAATCTAACAAAGCAAGAATAAAGCAAAAAGAAAAATAAAAACAACTAAAATCGTCATTGCTCCCGGCAGCGGCGCCAAAATTTAATGCGTGTCGTAGGTGCAATCAAATTAATATCTTATTTCCACTCAATTAAAAATAATATAATGGAAGTCAAGTTCGTTCCCACGAGGAGCAAGAGATTCTAGTTGTAAAAATTGTCACAAAAAGGGGGGATGTATAAAGCAAAAGAAAATAAACAAAGCAATTAAAAGATAAAGTTGAAATCAATAAGAGAGACAAGATCAAGGAATCATTCTTCGTTGCAAAACAATGATTAAAGTTATGTTCTTTTCTACTTGTTATTAGTCACAGATTATCGCCAACCGTAGGTAAAGCGACTAGATCGGTGCTAAACCCTAAATCCCTTGTATCACCGGATACGGAAGTTCTCGACTACCGTATTCTATTTACCAAACCACCTAGTAGTAGATCACTCTAGATGTAATTTAAATAAACGCATTAAGATTTATGAACTTATTAGGTCAATATTAGTAGTTAGACTCTTAGATCAAGGTCTACTTGCTAACGTTGTTTTCACACACAATTGCTCCACGGAATCCCTCCGCAAGGTCTCGTGTTTGCTACTTATGTAAAGAGTCAAGAAACTATTACTTATCCCCTAACTTTCACTAGCTTTAGGTTGAATTAACAAATCAATTTAGCGTGCACTCTAAACAATCTATCAATCAATCATGAATGAATAAACATTCCTATTATTAAAAACAAACGATAATCATGTGAAAAACTTCAAGATAGAATTGAAACAAAACTCAAATCATGTATTAAGAACTAGGAATTCATCCTCAATCAATAATAAAATTAGCTACTCATGTCTTTGAAATTCACACAAATAATTAAAGGGAGAATTTTTCAAGTTCACACAAATAATTAAAAAGAAGAATTTTCAAAAGCAAGCAAAAACACAAGTGTTGTGTGTGTAGAGAGGTGTGTAAAGAGATATAGAGAACTTCTCTATTTATAGGCTTCAATATTCTCCAAATCTTCCAAGGAATAGAACCCCTTTCCTTTAGCAATTCAATTTCCAAGTCCAAGCCTTTCTCAAATCTTCCATCTTCTCTTTCCAAATTTGAACCCAATTCCACAAACCCATGAGTTTAGATGATTCTAGAGAATTCTTCACAAATTTTCATCCAATTTCCAAATCTAAGTCTTCACACCCATGAGAAGAATCCACACAAAATTCTGTAATTTTGGTCCGCCGGAAAGCTGGTATTATGGCCGGAATTTGGCCGGAAAACGGCACCGGAATCTTCTTCTACGCTGACGGAATATTCCGTTATGATACCGTCAGAAATAACGGTCTACCTTAGTCAACTGGGTCAAGGAGAAGGAAAATCAGACACCGAGTCGAAACATGAATCGACTTATGAATCTCTTCTTCTTGGTCTTACTAACGAGTTGGATCGGTCACCGATGCTTGAGTTGACTCGCGAAGAGAAATTTGGGCGAGTTACATTTGGTTTCCGACATTCCCGGGCCAAATTCCGGCCTCTTTCTGCTTCATTTCCCTGCTACAATTCCTAGTATACATCTAATACAATTCAAGCATTCATTCATCACACAGCCAATATCACTCTATCTCATCAACACCAGGATCGGCCACCATCAGCTCAGCTTCAACCAATGTCTTCTCAACAACACCAAACCCAACTCTGCTTCAATCTCAGATCGAACCCGTTCTCTGATTCGAACCCATTCATTACATCCAGCAAACAACAGCGGCAATACCATCTTTTTCTCTTTCACCAGCAACTCAGCTTCTTGAATCGAGTTAGACTCATACCCATCTTCTTTGTTCAACAGAAATCAACAGCGTCAGGACTAACATCGGCATCAACAGATCCCCAATAGCAGCTCATTCTTCTTCTCAAAACCCATCTTCGATCTTAGAAACCCATTCTCAGAACTTCCATTAATTCACAATCAATTGTTCATTGAGTTTTGAACATCATCTCCGCCATGACTAATGAATTTAATCAGCGTCTCTCTGCTCTATCCCCTTCAATTTCTTGATTTCTCTCGTATCAGCAGCAACAACATCGAACCCATCTTGCTCCCAACTCTAGATTCATCTCAAAACCCTTAATCATTACCACCAACTTCAATCCTCATATGAGCCCATCTTCTCGACCTTCAACAGCATCATTAATGGCAACAGCCAATGTCTTCTTTGGATCCCGATTCCTCCATGGCTGCGCCACCTTCCTTTTCTCTCTATTCTTCTCTACCATCGACGGAAGAAGTCACCCATCTATCGATCTATTTCTGTAGCTCTGAATTTCATCACCTTCAACCATCTTCCCTGCGGTTTCTCTCGGATATGAATCCACCATGGTTGTGCCTCCGTTTCTCTTGTTCTCAATTTCAGGTACAAATGATTGAGAAGAAGCTCGAGATAGTTAGGGTTATTTGGGTGGATAGTTACACCCCAGGGATAGGGACCACCCCACTTGTTAGATAAGGGCTATCCTACTTGGAAACCCCTTAACCTCTGCGGGCCTGGCTTTAGTACTCCTCCAAAAGAGAGTTGCCCCTTAACCTTGGCTGGGCTCCAGATAGTGTTTACCCATGAAATGACAATTCTGCCCTTTTGGCTCAAATAGAGTAATTTCTTCTTCTTTTCCTCCGTGTGACTCCAAAGTAGCTACAAAACTCAAAACAAGCGTAAAATACATAATTTACAAGAAAAATAACAAAGAAAGCATAAACAATAG
Source organism: Papaver armeniacum (assembly GCA_023531295.1). NCBI lineage: Eukaryota > Viridiplantae > Streptophyta > Magnoliopsida > Ranunculales > Papaveraceae > Papaver > Papaver armeniacum. Next base: position 124,534 of record JAJJWW010012362.1, on the reverse strand, counting down.
ATAGTAAATAGGATGTATTCTACACCCTATCAAATAGCTATAAGTAGATATACATATCGAGGGATGGAATGATTCTACCAGAAGTTGATGCACAATTATTTTCTTAGGGATTGTGTGTCCTTTGATCAAAATTTCCAACAATTATTCCATATTCCCAGGCATTTGGTGATAAAGATTATTAATGAGCTTTCTTGGGTAGAACCTCAGTTTGATGCACTGAATATTAGAGGCCATAGTCATAAACAAAAAAGTTACTTCGGCCTAATGATTTCAGGTTATGGAAAACCTGCGGATGTGAACGATGAGTATCCTCTTATGGGAAAAACAACTTCATTCAAGTATCTTTCACTGTTTTGCGAAGCAATAATTAATCATTTTGGTCCAACGTATTTTATGAAAACCAACCAAAGAAGATGTTACAGAAATACTGAACCAGAATGAGGATAAGGAATTCTCAGGAATGCTAGGTAGCATTGATGGTATGCATTGGGTATGGATGGGATGCCCTACTTATTGGGTCGATTAATATAAGGGTCATTACCCAAAACCAACTATTATCCTTGAAGTTGTTGCTTCTTATATATGGGTCAATATAAAATGTTATAGAAATCTGTCACATCTAAGTCATCTAAGAAAGTTGAAGTTTATGTTTGTGACTTATATGACAACATAGATCATTTATCCAAATGCTTCCCTGAAATACAAGCATTTAGGAAGTCTTTGAGAAGACCATGTTAATCCGAGGTATGGAATGCCCATAAATTATGGTGATGGTAGTCATTGGGACTGTTTTCAACCTTCCGAGGGTTGCGATCAACATTTTATAGATTGTAAGGACCATGCACACATGTACCAATCACCAAAATAGGATTTTGAACAATTTCGTACTCCTATGACCCCTTGTATGCAATTTGTGAAGAAAAACTCCAAACTCATCAAACAAAATAATGCTAAATTTGAATTGAATTCATTGCATGATAATCCATATAAAAATTCCTTTTAAATGTCCTTTTTGTAGTGAGCTTCATGCACAACCATGTACTAAATATCCATCTGAAATTGGGGTACCCTCTGTTGAAGACTGTACTTCCATTGAACAACTTAATACATTTCTAAAAATGAATCTGATTCATTTACAAAATGAGGGAAGGGGGAATTTCAGGATGAAATGATTGTTAGTCCTAAAGTAAATTTTAAAAATTATATTTATCTTCCTATGCAGGCTACTAATATTGAAAATGAACCTAATATATAGGTAAACGAACGGACAAGAGACATTATAGTTTTGAATTGGCATTACATCCTTGTTATGATGATGATGTTATGATGTTAGAAAAGCTGGATCTTCTTGAAGATTTAATTTTGGAGTCGTGGGACTCTGAAATGCTAGACCATAGTGTAGACACCTCCATTGATAATGTTTCTTCTAATTGATATTCATCGCAAACTGGATGACTTAATTGGGTGCTGATTTGGGGCTTGTGCAATTGTCCTGTGAAGGAAAGCATGAGATACTGTCAAAGGACTACTCGGTTGAACTCGCAAGTTTTGTTCTCTAAAGCTTGTTATCAATGTTAGTTGAACAAACCTATATCTTGATTTCTAGTCTACTAAGTCAAGTCCCAGAATAGGTATAGAAGTTGGTAGTTGAGTATCAGACATCACCCTCAAAGACTGAAGATCGACGAAGAAATTTGAAGAACTTCATTAACAAGGTATGTGAAGACTGAACCATTCTATTTACTCACAAGCTTTATCATTCTAACTATTTGAGACTATGTCGTATGACTTCTAGTAAACTTATTGCAAAGAAGAAATTTCGAGTCAAACTTGTCTTGTTAAACATCTTGAAATATGATTCAAGCAACATATTTTCATTGGTCCTTTTGAAATTTAGTTTAGAACCATTTATTGTGAACTAATATTTTGGATCAGGTAATGATTTTATCATTTGGGAAGGTTTCAAAAATCAAAAAGAGAAATTCAAAAATTTTGCAATTTCGGCTCATAGTAGGTTAGCGGAACGAACCAGTTTGCAAACTTAAAGTTCAGAATGGGACAATTCATCAACCCCATTCATCAACCGTAGAACCCGGACTCGTGAACTGTCTTAAAGGTTCATGAACCATTTCACTAACGGACCTAGTGGATTTTTAGCAGATGCTCAAAGAATTATTTTTTTAGCTATGACTCTCATAAGCACTTCTAAGACATCTGATGTAGTTTTTACAATGATAAGGTAAGAAAAGTGGTTCGTTAAAGACTTGTAGAGATTTTGGTTTTGAGAATAATCTTTAATGCTAAAATAAATAAAACTTAATTGAAAGTGATATTGGGGTTTTAGAAATAACCAAGACTCTGGATTCAACTACTACTCATGATTGAATGATAAGGATTTCAAAACTCTAGTCAACTTTTAAGTCATCTTTTTTATCTTAACTCACTAAAATCATACAGATTCTCAAAAATTACTTGTAAACCTTAAGCATAGATTATCAATAGATTTAACAAAGCATAACCTATCAAATTGAATGGCAAATAATTAGGAAAATCATGAAAACAATTCAAAACTCCGCGGAAGCAGTGATTAAGTGAATTATATAATAAAACTAGAGAAAATAAAATAGTTACCCATTAATCATGCGTGAGTAGATTCATCCATTTCCTTGCTTACGAGGTAATTACTTCATCTAGTTGGAAACACGCTTAAATAATTTTCCATTGCTCAAAAAGTGTTTATAATGAAGAAAAAAGAGAAAAGGAACAAAACAGTGAAATTGCAACTTTTATAAGCGTTGCAGATAGATCGTTATGAAGGTTACATAAGAAATAAGACTGGTGAGAAATAACGGTTTCTGCTGCAGTGAATATGCGACACTTTCTGCGTGACTTTGTTGGCCCAATGTTCTTCGTATTCTTATTCTTCCTGCAGTAGCAGGAAACTTTCTGCTGCTCCTGGTTCTTCTCTTCTCCACCTCTGTTAGGTACCAATCCACCCCCAAACTCTCGATTTTTTTTCTCTGATTCTCAACACCCTATTTATACAAACAGAGCTAAAGATATCTCGATCAAATCCTCCAAAAATAATATCTTTTTCTTCAGCCAAAAGACTCGGACATACCTCGTTTTCTTCTCTTCTTTACGCGGCTATGAGTTAATCCAATGTCTCTAAACTCTCTCTAGGATCGTATTAAATCCAACAGACAAGATATCACCACGTTATTTCCAAATAAAGACCAAATCCATACCCGAGATATTCCTCGTACGCTGTTTGGTTGAGAAAAACAGGTAAGCTTCCTTTTTTATCAAATATACAAGACATACTATACTTGTTTTGTCGAATGTAGGAAATACCATATGGTCCTAGGAATAATATATTAGGATGAGTCTAGTCCAGTTGACCCAATCATGTGTCTGTTAGGTCCTTTTTTCAAATATAAATTATAGTTTGGTCCTAGGATGACGTCATGGATGATGTAATTGTCATCTTGTGGTGACAGAAATATCCTTTTGGGACCACATATATAGAAAAAAATTCTAGAAAATATCTTATTTTTATTTTTACATTCTCTCTCTTCCTGTTTTCAGATCTAGTTTTTTTTTTTCTCTCCATTTCTTTTTTCTTTTTCTTTTCTGCTACTATTTTTTTTCTTCTGATGAAGACGATGGTGATTTGATCTGCTATTGTTGTTGAAAGAAGACAATGGAGATGATGTTTCGTGAAGACGATGGCGTTGGTGTTGCTGTTGAAAGAAGATGATGGACATGATTTTTGTTGATGTTTCAGATCTACTTTCTCTTCTTGTTTTTCTTTCTCTTTTTTGATGAAGATGATGGTGTTGAAGTTGAAGAAGATGACGAAGATGTTGTTGTTTATTTATGATGTTGTTGTTTCTGTTGTCAAAGAAGATGACGAAGATGTTGTTGTTTGTTTATGATGTTGTTGGTTATGATATTATTGATGAAGTTCATTGTTGTTGTTGTTGATGAAGATGACGAAGAATTTATTTCTGCTGCTGTTGAAGACGACGAAGATGATGAAGATGATGATGCTGCAGTTCATTCCATAAATGAACTCTGTTTTTTTAGGTTTTTATATGGAGTTCATTTTCTGGAATGAACTCTGTTTTTTTAGGTTTTTATATGGAGTTCATTTATGGAATGAACTCTGTTTTTTTTAGGTTTTTATATGGAGTTCATTCCATAAATGAACTCTGTTTTTTTTTTAGGTTTTTATATGGAGTTCATTCCATAAATGAACTCTGTTTTTTTTAGGTTTTTATATGGAGTTCATTTCTGGAATGAACTCTGTTTTTGTAGGTATTTATATGGAGTTCATTTCTGGAATGAACTCTGTTTTTTTTAGGTTTTTATATGGAGTTCATTTTTGGAATGAACTCTGCTTTTTTTAGGTTTTATATGGAATTCATTTCTGGAATGAACTCTGGTTTTTTTAGGTGATTTCTGAAAAAAAAATAAGTAGAAATTAACATGAGTTCTTTTTGAAGAATGAACTTCTACAAAAAAATAAGTAGAAATTAACACGGAAGGGTACTTTTGTCCATTTAATATTTTTAAATAATTATGGATCAAACAGTAAAGGCGTTTTCCCAAAGGACCAAACTGACATGTGCCTACCTAAAAAAGGACCAAACTATATTTTTCCCTTGTCGAATCAGGTTGATATCAATCCATCACTACGAAAAATTCTCCCATAATCTTCCCAGAACTTCCTTTTCCATCTCAAATACCCGATATCATCTAACTTCCCTTTTTAATCCAAAACCCGATTATTCAACCTAGGTTTCTCAAATCCAACCAACATACCTTCTCTGTATAGGCCTAAAAAGTTAATGCAAATCAAATACAACGATTGAATCTCTTCGGAAATGGCCCAAAACTCGAACCCTAATCTGGTAGTAAATCGTGCACTTTTCCCGCCAAAATCTGGTTTTTGAAATGTTGAAGATGGTTACCGCTTATCCTATTGCTGGGGTGCCGATAGTGATTGCCCTGGGGGTGCAAATTACACTTTTCCTGGGTGATTTCAACGCATGTCTGGGGTGCCTCCAACATATTTCGGGGTGCTTGTAGTACGTCTTATGGGTGCCTTTAGCAATTTTCTCTCGGGGCCACTTTTCGAGCCAATTTCTCCGCACATGTTTATTTTTCCAAAAATACCTACAAATACATAAAATACCAAAATAAGTACAAAAATGGGTACTAACAATATAGAAAATCGAGACTATGGTCACTAAAATACTTTGTGTATATGAATCAAGATTAAATTCGAAAGGCATAATTTTCCAAGAACTATCATTATAAACGGTTCACGTACCCGGACCACTATATATATTCTTCTATGTGATTTCAAGATAAACTTCTCACATGCTTACTTTAAACCCTAATTAGATTTTCTTCTAAACAAATAAAGTGTTTGCTTAAATCTCAAGTAATCTTAGCTTAAATTCTAAGCAACCCCCAGTCTTGAACATCTATAAATAGAGGGACTCATTCAACTAGGAAATTTAATCATGGACACTTTGTTTCCTAGTTGATTGCTAGAGTCGTCCTCTATTAACCTATGTTTCCTCTGAGAAACATAATTAGGTCTACAACTTAATTAAAGACATCACTTAGGGATTCATGAAGCCAGGTCTGACTATGTTTACCTTGATAGTTCGTGTATCCCGATCTTTCTTTTTTGTTATCGAGGTTTTCGTAATCTCTTTTAGGAAAGATAAATAGAAATCACAAAGTTCTATTCATCTCAGACTTTGTGATTCCTTAAGATAGATACTTGAAAGCTATTCGTAATTGATTAGTTCACGATTGTTCTTGATAGGTAAGTGTAATTGTAAGTGTTTCTCATCTAACTACGTGTAAGTATTTCCGATTTGTGAGGTTTGCTAGCTTTTTCTATTACAAACAGATTTCCAAGCCTTGATCTAAATGGAAATCTAATAGGCTTATTTGTTAGAGGAGAATTGGTACCAAAAGTCCTGACTTAGGTTGAAGAAACTCTTAGGATATAAAGGACGCCAACTAAGGAAATCAATATTGCGTAGAGCCTTGCGAGGTTCAAGAGACGTAAGGAGCGTGACTGTAACTCAATATCTTAGAGGGTGGATTCGTTCTCCACGACAATCCAGTTCGAAGTCTGATAGTAGGCTAGTGTTTGTAGCGGATTAATACAGTGTGGTGTTCAAATCTGGATGAGGTCACGGGGTTTTTCTGCTATTCTGGTTTCCTTGTTAACAAAACTTCTGGTGTCTTGTGTTTTTCCTTTTCCGTGTTATATTGTATATCTTTATAATAAGATTTACACAAGTAGCACATATTCAATTCTAGTAGATATGTCCATATAATTAAGATCAATTATGAGACTTTTTTCTTGTAGAATTCGTACCTTGAAAGATAGATAACAAGAGATATTCTTGGTAGAATTGGATCTGAATATTTTGGATACGACTAGATTGATCTTGGGGTATTGATTTTTCAGATCGTTTAGGTACTCTTCTTAACAATCAGGTTCACGGACTCCATTGTCTAGACTTTCTGACTAAGCAGAGATAGATATCTAAACTCTATATACATATTTTCAATGATCATTAAGTTGGTTTTCTTGCAGTTGTATTAGGTTTTATCCTTACAGGTTTCCGATTGAAAAGGTTGGTAGTGTATTTGGTACCCTATCCTTTTCAAACACAACTTGTGTCTGACTTAGGGAAGGTTGGATTTTCTGTTGACATCAATAATCATATACATGAAAATAACTTTGATAAGTCGAATTCCCTGCCTAGGTCACTGATAGACACATTTTTGTGTCTAAGTTGTCCTAAATTTTCTGTATTGTTGGTACTTGATTTTGTACTTATTATGGTGTTTTGTGTGTTTGTAGGTATTTTTGGGAAATAAATATTTTTGGAAAAATCGGCTCGAAAATTACTCGGAGCACCCCCGGAGGACATTTGCAAAATGGACCCCCACATTGGATAAGGGGCACCTTCTTTACTATTTGCACCCAGGGCGTCAACTGATATTCACACCCCCATGTATGTTAGGGGGAGGTCATCCTTTACACTTTGAATTTGAAAATTGGCGGGAAGATAGTGCAGGCACAGGCAGAATTAGGGTTGAAGTTTTGATCGTGTTCTAGGGAGATTTAAGGGCTGAAACTCATTGGGTTTGTTTATTTCGACTCGTCGTCATTTATACCATAATTGGCTAGAATTGTGGATTTAAGGATTGAACATATTCCCGGGTTTTCTTCCTGCGGAAACTCTATTAAGATTTTGGTCAAGTTGGAATGAGACTAGAGCACTGATTTGGTTTCCTTGGGCCTGTTTGGACCAAACAAGGATGGTATGGTCCATGGTTTCGGTTAGAATTGGCTGAAATGTCGGGATGAAGAAAACAGAGGCGTGAGGTTTCATGGGATTGTTTTACTCCTTCACGTCACTACACCAAATTCCCGGATTCGTAACAGGAATTCGTAATGGCTTTGTGGCCGTTACAAAATTCCCGCTACAAACAGCCGTTACAAAAAATTCGTAACATGCTGTAGCCGTTACGAATTTTTTTATAGGCGTGCCAGTCACACACATGGTCATACATGGTCGTAACACCTGGTGTATGTGCATGTGCCATTCACATGCGCGCTTTCTTACCTTTCATCTACACCGTTTATTTCTAAACTAATATATCTACCCTTCATTCTATTCTCGAGATGCATTTTAATCATAAAACCCTAGATTTTATACCTACTCCACGTTACTACGTCTTATCTCTTTTCTCTCCATCACATCGTCTCTCTTCCTCTCTTTTTTTCATTGTTTCTCTTCCTCTCTATCGATCTATCAGAAAAAACAGGGTTCTTCTCAACTTCTTTTTTTTTTTGCTGTTCTTCGTTTTTTTTCTTCTCAAAAGCATGAACTAAGAAATTGTTCATATCAATTAAGAAGAAATCTGGAAAATTAAATGAATCAGGAAAGGTGTTACTGAGGTTGTGAATTTGATTTTGGTTAGGGTTCTTATTAATGAAGAAAGGAGAATCAGTAAGAAATAAAATTAGGGTTTCTGGTGTTAGTATTGATTTTGTGCAAAATCGAAGGAGGAGATGGTGGAGATGTATTAACTCGGGTTATAAAGGCTAGGGTGAATCAGAGATAGGAAGTTAGGGTTTGGAAATTTATTTAAGGTTCGATTTAGTGATAGATAATAAGAAATCAAAGACTGGGTTTGGTGGTTTGAGATGTGAATCGATGTTTTGAGACTGGATTTCAAGATGAAGAGATGGTAGTTTTTCTGTTGATCTCTCGATGGAAAATATGATGAGAACTTGGACAATACAGGGTTGGTGGTGAATGTGTGGTCTGAGCTCAAGATAAGATAGTGATTGAATGGTGTAGTGAAAGGGTAGCTGTTGATTTCAGCTGAAAGGGTTTGAGTATGAAGATGAAGTGATGTTGGTATGCAGAAGCTGGATTGAGTATGTGTGCAGATTCCTTGATGGGAAAATGGTTGTTATAGTGGTAGCTGCAATGAAATAGAAGATAGAGCCAATAGTGTTGCAGGATGAGTCAGTGTTGGTAGTTGATGTGCATGAAAGAGGATTCAAGGGTAAGCTTCTTTCACTTGTAACATACTATTTCTGATCTGCTTGTTTTTATCTTGATTTCCGTTGGTTTATTTCTGTATCTTGTGTTACCCTTATTTTCTGCATAGGGTATGTATATTTCTAGGGTTTTATCTTCAAGTATGGATGGGTTAGGATTTAGGCAAGTGAATTTTCTTCAGTATCTAGATTCATGTGGATGTTAAACATAAAGATATGTATATTTGTGATGGAAAGTGAAACTACTTATTTTGGTACACCTTTCTTTGAGTGTCCTTTATGTGTTTGTGAAAATGCTTAAAAGAGGAAAATGATATAATACTTCTTGTTTTTGGTTGTGAATATCTCTTTAATTGTGAGAATGATGGTCTCCTTTGCCTCCAACAGTTAGCTTGTAGGGACTTAAAGAAATAGGGAGTCAGTATGGAATCATATCTGGGTCTCGGGAGAATTCCCTTTACAATGCAATATGGGTTGCACAAGGATTGTTATGCAAAGGTCAATATAATATCTCTGATATGGATTTACATTTAGATGATCTTTGTTTTAGCCTGTGATATATTTTTATTGGTTTCAGATCTGCAAAAACTATAGACAAGAAGATACTCTTGTTTACAGATGAGGATGACCCTTTTGGAAGGATCACTGGTGCAACACAGAAAGATATGATAAGAACGACACTACAACGCGCAAAAGTACTACGCATTTTATTATTTTGTATGCAGTTATGGTTTATGTTCGTAAAAACACTTTATTGATTGGAGCAGGTAATGATATTGTTTTTGTTGGCATGACACACAAGATCTCGGCATCTCAATGGAACTTCTCCCCTTGAGTAGGCAAGATGAGGAATTCAACATATCCCTTTTTTTACGCTATATGTATCTCTTCTCCTAAGTTTATACTTAGATTGCCAACATATATCTTCAAACCATTACAATGTTAGTTTTTTTGTGTTTCAGGAGTTAATTGGACTGGAGGGCGACACTCTTGCTCAATTTTTTCCTTCAGCAGGAGAAAAGTATGCAATTTTATATCAGATAGATTTTTTGTAGATTTTACTTATTGTTTGAGTAACATCATGTATTAGGACTAGAAATGCTAGGTTTGTCAAATTGCTGTATAGCATTGTCATGTAGATTATAGGTCTGAATACAACAATCTGAAAATATGACCGCGGCCGTTGTTATATCTCAATAATCTGAAAATTGGAGTACCAATGATTTTTCCGTTGTTATATCTCATCTTGTTCATGCTTGATAAGGTGCATATCATTTTGACTCGTTGATAAATCGGCTATTTTGAAAATAATCGTATACATTAGAAAGGTAGAGCATTAGTGTCATTAAGCTAAGGGGAAAGTGGAAATTTAGAGTATGTCTGTAAAGGTTTAGAGTATATCTGTAAATCTGGCTAGTTGACTTCATCTGAAGTTAGATTTTTGAAACTATGTCTGCAAAGGTTTAGAGTATCTGATGACAAAAACAATCAAAAGGAAATACACCTCTAAACATTAAAGTGGTCTTTCTGTGCTCGAAACTGTAGGATTGTTTCAAGCAAATCAATTTTTCATTTTTTTCTCATCACTTAAATACATTTTCATTATGCTGCTACGCGTTTCCATAGCCTTCTCAATCCGGTAATTCTGACTTGATAATATAGTATAGTAATGGTAGGTCTACAGTAAATCAGTACTTACAAGTGAAACAAGTTTCTTTGATTGTGCTAGAAGAAACTATACAAAAGGAGAAGTAGCACTAGGGAAGCCATGATGTATGATAAAAACCAGTTTTTTTTTTTGAAGCCTCCTTGGTTCATTTTTCTGTAGTCTGTATGTTTTCCATCTTTTATGTATTTTCTGTGTCATCTATAGCTCCGATTTGTCGAGGAATGAACTTTCATTGTAAAGTATGGATAAGTTGGAGCGAAAATATGTCTCGTTGGATATTAACTCGTCTATATTTTGATGCTTGAGAATCAAATCTTGAGCTTTAACCAAAGCATGGTACTCCTTTATTTAAATTTTTTGTATTGCCTTTCAGATTGGAAGATATGAAGGATCAGTTGAGAAAGAGAATGTTCAAGAAACGAAGAATCAAAAGAATTACTTTATCCATGGATGGTGGTATTTATATTGAAATGAATACATATGCTTTGATTCGTACAATTGTTCCTGGTATATGGTTCACCCGATTCCAGTATCCTATGTTGATCTATCTTCTTTTCCTCGATTCTGTATAATTTTTTTTGTTCTTTCTGTAGGGACAATTATATGGCTTAATTTTGTTACCAACGAACCTCTAAAGGTATTCAACATCATTCTGTTGCTTATATTATTTTAATGTTTTCTCAAGAATCAAAAATTATCAGTTTCTTATCTCATTTTTTTGTTTGATTGTTGTATGCAGACTGACAGGTCGTTTATATGTGCGAATACTGGTGCGTTAGCGGAGGAACCTGCCAAACGGTTTCAGCCATATAAAAGGTCCGAATGTTTTTCTGCCGTAGAGCTTTGGTAGCAGTAGTGCCAATTTTTGTGTCCGCAGACCCTTACTGGTACTGGTTTTCTCTTTTGATCGGGTAAAAAGAAAGTAAATCAAAATAGAAAAAGGATATGGATTGCAGAAAACTAGCCATTCATTGAAAAATCTAGATTTGAAAGACTAGTTTCATACTTTATTGCATTGAAAAAATGCTTCTCTCAGAAAGTGTAATTTTTGTTTTGTTTGTCATTCTAATTCACTCTACCAACTTTTCTTTTGCATAAATTGTTTCAGAGAGAACATTAAATTCTCCATGAGATGAGTTAGCGAGAGATCAAAAGAGTTTCAACTGGTCATCTCCGAATTCTCGGGTTCAAACCCTTGAGTTGCTTGAAAAATTATCATAATCTGAGGCCATCAACATTTCTGTTCCCCAGTGATGAGGTGAGCTGAATCTCTTTCACATGTCTTCATTTAGCTCATATTCTCAACTAAGATGCACAACTTCTTACAATTTCCAAGCCTGTAGTTGCAGGAAATCCTACACTACACCCCTCACAATAATCCACACAACTAAGACATTTGAAGATGAATAACACTGATTTTATTGATTATTTCCTTGAATGTTTACAAGATAAAATAGAAAAGAGCTAAAGAAATTACCATCACCACAAACTTTCTCTCTCCTAATGACTTGTCTAACACTCTGAAAAGAATCCCCCCATTATAGACTTGCTCAACTCTTTATATAGGGCAGTACACGGTGGATGACAGCTAAGCTGTCCTTTATTTTCGGGAATGACTTGCGAAATATCGCAAGTGTACAAGTATACAATCTCGCGACACTCCTAAACTTCGCTAGATCTTCACATCTTTCTCTTGTTTCGGCTGTCGTCATTCATTGCGTCATTTATATTACTCTTCTGCGACGCCTTCGCGGTGCTGTCGTTTACTAATCTCGCGAAATACTGATGTTGCGATATTCAGATCCTACATCTTGCCTCTTTTCATGTCTTCTCTGCGAAGAAGAGAATGTCATGAGAACCAATATTTTGAAATGCCACAACTGTTCATCTTTATCTGTTACAATCCCGTACTTTTACACGAAATTTATTACACATGTTTCTTCTTCCACTCTTTTCTTGACACGTCTCTTTCAACCATTTTTTCTTGACCATTCACGTCCCATCTCGCATTAAATGCATTTGTTTTCTCGAGAATTCTTCTCTCTATATATAGTTTTCTCACCCTCTTCTTCTTCTCTTTTACTTTCCCTCTGCAACTTTTCTTCAACTCTCTTCCTCCGCAATTTGCGTTTCTGCTACTGTAAATCTTCCTTTTCTTCTTTCTCTTGATCTTCAATTCTTTAATCATTCCCATATTCTAAGAATGGCTCCTCCTAGTCGTAAATATGAAACCCTTTTAGATGAAACTCAAAAGAAATTACAAGAGAAAGGTTTCACCTTGTCTACTATTCCCAATCAAGAATCTTCATCTATTCTTTCGCAAAGTTGTTTACTTGATCATCGGTGTGATGGTCAGAAAATCATAATCTCGCTAGGTCAAATCCTCGCAGGTCTTCCCATTTCCCTGTACGATCGCGAACTGCCCTTGTTCTATGAAATCCTTGCTCATGAGAAATTCTCACGAGCTATTTATCAATTAAGTGGTGATTGCATCCGTCTAATGCTTGAATTTGCCAATCGCGGCGCTGGTAAGGTATCTCTATATCCGATAACATTAAAGATCCTAACTTCGCAAGTTTAGAGATAGTCGTTTGAAAAGTACATTGTAGAAAACTTTTTGAAAATTATGAAGTAATAAACATGAAGAATGATAAATCTCATTGGTGTGCCCGATTGAAAAGAAAAGAGAACGTTTCCGATGATAAGATACTCATGCTAGATATTGACTCGGCATTCGGCAAGAACAACGTTCCTCGCTACTCTAAAGATGAGAGGTGGTCTGTCTTTCCACTATTTTTGAGCGGACCTTACATTTCGGGTTCCAATATACTCCTGCGAATCTCGCAAATTATCACCCTTGGGTATTTAATTGGCCCGAAAAGGCAAAAGAGGTATACTTCCTAACTTTTACTTATTTTACAATCTTCACTCCCTCTTATATCTAATCTTGCGAATTTTTCAAATCACCAAATTAAGAAAGAGCTACAAAAGAAATCCAAAAGTGAGTACTGCGGCGATACTTCGTTCAATCACGGATGAAGTAAGAAATATTTTTCCTTATTATTTTTAACAATATTGTTGCCTCTGTTTCTTATCTTCATTCGTGTGCGAAGGTTGGCGTTGAAGAAATTGACATTCCTGAAGCTGCGAAGGCTAAAGGCAAGAATAAAATCACTCTTCGCAAGGATAAATCTTCTGCTCCATCTTCTAAAAACGGAAAATCCATCCCTCTTCTCATTCTAATTCCCAAACCAGCGAAAATTCTGATGAAGATGAAAATGAGGTTGATACTTCTTTTGCGAAGGAGAATCATTCGGTCGAATTTGCTATGGCGCAATTGTCTAGTGTTTTCTCTGATTCTATGCAAGGAATGGGAGATGACCGTTTTTTTGCTACTTGCGAAGCTCTCGCAAATATCTGCGATGCCCCCCTGCTAGTGGATAATGATTCTTTTCGTGGAGTTTCCCGGACAATGACTCCCAGTTTCTTAAATGCACTTAGTGCCTTGGTATGTTCATATTTCTTTATTTCTTTGTGATTTCGATTATAAACCTTATCTTAACAATTCCTTTATTTTCCTTTATAGTCTGGGAGAGCTTCCTTTGTCGTTGCCTCAGATCTTGAGAAGAGGCGGAACAATCTTGAAAAGAAAAATCTCCAAATTAAGGAGAAGAACAAAGAACTAGAAGTTGTAGTTGTGACATCTCGCAAGAAGGATGAAAGTGAGACTGCCGCTCTTCGCGAAAAAATTCAACAGCTGGAAGTTGAGTCTTCTACCCAGAAGAACAAAATATCTACTCTTCAAAGTGCTAATCAAGCCACTTTATGGTATAATACCCTTCTTTTTTCTTCGTTTCTACTTTGTCATTTATTTTTCTTTGCCTGACTTATCATTTTCACAGACATTTATAATCTTTCTGAAGAAGCCATCCTTCTCCATTCATTCCATGAACCTATGGATGATGATTCTCTTCTCGCTCATCTCAATGAATCTTTAAGTAGTTCTTCAAACAAGATTAATTTTCTCTCATTAAATGAACTTCGAACCAAATTTCATCTCTTAGAAATTGAGCATAGATCTAGTTTAGGTTTAGCCAACCGATTTAAATGTTTATATCTTAGCTCCCACGAGAATAATAATATTTCTAAGGAAGAAAATTAGCAGCCACATAGATGATAAGGATCGCATTGCTAATCAAGGTGCACAAGCATTAGCGAAATTCCAAAAAACTCTTCTTGAAGTCCAAATTGAACGAGATGAATCTCTTCGCCAAAATGCCATACTTAATGAGCGAGAAAATAAAATTCGTTCACTCTTTGTCATAAATAGTGATGATGAATTCGCTTGGGCTACGAAAGTTCTAGATAACGCCGAGAATAACTTAGGTGTTAGCGTCGGTCTTCATGCTTTGAGCATACTTTGCCTTGGTTAAAGATATGATTTCCGACGAGAAGGTTGTTTCTTGTTCTTCATTACTTTACCACCTCTTTTTGTGAAACTGCTATTAAGTTGCTAATTCATTATCATTTGTTCACGAGAATCGAGAAGAGATTTCAAACTAGAATCAAGGAACTTGAATGAGAAAGCACAACTTGCCAAGGATTTTTCTCTTCACAATAACAAGTATTCCGGTTGAAGAAGCAATTACAAACTACGATGGCGAATTTTAATAATGACGCTGTTCGTTTCGCAATCAAACTATTGAAACAGTTTGTAATGACCATCGCATTCCTCTTTCCTCATATCCTTGTCTTCTTGATGAAATTCCTGAAAATATGCCTTCCTCAGATGTCTCTGATAGTGATGTAAGCGAAGAATAGGAATCTGATAAAGAATCTGATGAAGAAGAAGAATAAGCTAAGAGATAGTTCCATTTTCCCTTTTCTCTTCTTGTGATGCTTGTACATTTATCCTTCTAGCCATCCATTTTTGTAATTTCTCACTGTAAATCTATCATATGGAAATAAATAACAAGTTTTTACTCTAATCATTCCCATACTTGCCTCTGTTATTTATTTTCACATGAGAGATTAAGTTGATAATCTTTAAGTAATAATACTTCTTATTTTCAAGAATTTGTTGCTAACCCTTCACAAATAAATGAAGAAATATAGCCATTTTCGCAAGCTTATTTGCTTACCCAATTTCTTGTTTTGTCTTATATTCATTTGTGTTGAAATTCATTATTGCGACAAGATCGCAGGACGTCTTTACATTTTCATGTAATGACCCATTGATCTTGCCTTATCATTGTTTTTGTGCGGTCTTATTTTTCATTCCTAGTTAAAGGTCTTATTTTGCCACCCCTCATTTTGCGTCAATATGACAGGCCTAAATATTCTTGCGAACATAAAGTCCCATGACATTGCCGTCTTGCGACAAAATCGCAGGACGTCCTTACATTTTCATGTAACGACCCATTGATCTTGTCTTATTATTTCTTTGGTATTATTTCCTCTGCAAGATGCTTTTGTTGCGACAATATGACAGGCCTAAAAATTCTTGCGAACTTGAAGTCCCATGACATTGCCGTCTTGCGACGAAATCGCAGGACGTCTTTACACTTTCATGTAAAGACCCATTGATCTCGTCTTACCCCCGCGTTAGTATTATTGCCTCTTCAGGATCATATCACAAATATGACAAGCCTAAATTTTCTTGCGAAAATAGAGCCTCATGACATTTGCGTCTTTTGACAGTTATCAGCTCCCTATTGGAGGGTGCCGCCCTTATCATCTCCCTGGTTTCCCCTTCAAGAAGGCGTACATCGGCCATACAAGACTAGCTCCTCCCATCCGGTCTTAACAACAAACAGTTGTTTTCGCAGCCTCTTATCCCTTATACCTATAGGGTTTATGGTTACGAGACTGCACCCTAAGTGGAGTTTTCTTCGGGCCGAGTGCAACATGTGCCAAGACTTGCCAAGAATGGCGAGACACTTCAAATGCCCCGAGGCACTCTTGGCTCAACCGTGTACCTCGGCGCCTTGGTCATACACTGCGACTCCTTAGAAGAGACCCTCGGTCGTCCAACCAGGGTATAACCTTATATATATAGTTGGAAATCCAAGGTATCTCCCCGGGATGGGCTTTATTGACCCCAAATTTTCATGACTCAGGTTCCAGGGGCGGTGTAACCTTTTCCCTGAGCCATGTCAAGAGATACCCCCTTATATGACGCACTTTAGGTCTTACATTTGCCTCTTACGAAATATCATTCGCGAACTAGGGTGTACGCCATAAAGGTTCGTCCCATTCACTCACTCATTCATTTCTGTCAATTCTTGTAATCATTCATTGCTTTTTGATTATTTCTTCTCATCTTCTTTGCGAAATTATCACATAGTTTTGCTTCATTTTCTGAGATCTCGCTGTAATTATTTAACCAAACTTTCATCATATTCATATATCGCGAGTTTTTCGCGCACTCCTTCTTCGATCATCATGACACACACATTTTTTTTTTACATGACTCTAAAATCAATTATTTATTTCTTACACCTCTTACTCCTGTTGCTCTCTGTTTCTTCATTCATATTTCCAGATATTTCCTTCCCTTTTGCGAGACCATCGCAATTTTCAATTGTCTTCAAGCACTGATTTCACAATATATCTTCATCTCTCACTTCTATTGTGTCAATCATCAGTCTTTCTCTTCTTTGTTCTTCTTTGATATTCCTTTTCCAATTCTTCTGTTGAACAGCCCTTTCCTCGCAAGACTCCACATCGACTTCATAGCATTTTTGTCCCTCAGCCCAATCTCCTTTTATAACTCCAACACCACTGGGATGTGGAAATTTGATGCACTTGGTGGTAAGTTGATGCTACACCCAAGATCTCATGTAACCGGGTCGCCCAATTAATGCATTATAAGGGGATTCCACATCGACTATGCAAAACAAGATTTCATTGATAATCCATTCAATGGTATTCGCATGCGAGCTTCTCCTTTAGGTTTATTAGCGGTACCATTAAAACCATAAATCTTATAGGTTGAAGATATCAAATCTTCATCTTTGCCCCCATAGTCTTGTAGGTGTGGTAAAAAGGATGTTTCTGAGCTTCCGATATCAATTAAGATTCTATTTATTGCCCATGAATTTTCTGCACCATCACTTTCATCATCAACAGGTTTTGGATTAATTTCTAATCTTACCACTAATGGACTGTCATGCAACTCGCCACCTTCGGTACTTCTTCGCGGTAAAAGAAATAATCTGCGCTTGCCATTCTTTTTCAATGGCGATGACTTCGCGATATTCATTACTTCTCTATTGTCAACATCTCTTGCGAAAACCCTACTGAGAATACTATCATGAAAATCTTCAATTGTCCTGTACGAATGTACGATAGAGTTGAAGAACAAGTTTTTGGCCTTTGCTCCAACTTCTACTACAAATGTCTCTTTCCCTTTTGTCGTATTTACTCTGTGATTTTCTGGAGGTGTTGGTATATCATTCTAAGGATGATTATTTTTATATTCCTTGATCTATCATTCTGAGGATGATTCTTTTTATATTCCTACAATCATTCATTAAGTGTCCATGAAAATGGTGATAGGAACAGAATTCATGACTTCTGTCACCTGAAGGTGGTTCATTCCCCATGTTCCATGGTGCAGGTATGTTTTCCATCAAGATTATAGCTTCCCATATCTTCTCCATGCTAGCGTTTAGTGGTGGCATCTTGATTTCTTCCCATACGACTCTATGACCTCGCTGTCCTCTATGATAATTCTGCCTCTGACCTCCATAAGTCTCTTGTGGATTATGCCTCTGTCCTCCATTGGTTTCTTGCGGTTGATCAAGTCTTTGAATTTTATTATTTCCGCCACGGTTGTAGAAATTTCTTTCTCTTTCAAATTCTTCCTGATCGCGACTCCCCATAGCTACCAATTTTTGCTGTCCATCATTTGGTATCCTCACTCCTTGTTGAACTTGCGAGGTACTCGCCACAGTGTTTATCAATTTGGGTAACAAACTTGCATTCGCAGCTCCTGAACTTGTATTCGCGACAGGGTATGATTCCATCTCATTTTGCTTTTCCTCTAGAGCAATATACTCCTCCTGAAGCTCTCGCAACTCAGTCATTGTGATTGTATTTTTGACTCTAAAAATTTGAATATATAACAGATTTGTCGCAAACATAGCATTAATGAATGATAAGATGAGATATCTCTCCTCCACTCGGCCACCATTTCGCTACACATTGTCTTCCATCTCACAGTTAGATGCTTCAAAATTTCACCAACCCTTTGTTTTAACCCAAATACATCTTCAATACAGGGTCGCGAGGAATTATTACTTATATATGCCCCTAAAATATAGCCCCATAAGTGATTGAAAGATGTTATTGTATTTTTCGGTATCCCTTCAAACCATTTCAAAGCTTCTCCTGTCAGACTTGATGCAAAATATTTGCACAATATAGCATCATGATTCTCCCATTGTAGCATACATCTCATATAAGCTTTGATATGTCAGATCGCACAAGTTGTTCCATCGAAAATGCTGGTTAATGTCGGTAAATTGCACTTCGGTGGTATTCCTCTTAATTGTATATCTTGTGTGAACGGAGTTTTTGCAGCTTCTTCTATTGCTTCATCCAACTGTCTTTACTGTTCATCATTCCTCTCATTTCTACCAATTCTCTCAAAATTTGTTCATTTACATCGAATTTGAATCCACCGGTCTTTTTAGTTCCGCTTCTCTTCGCCTGTTCATGTCTACTTTGACTTTCTTGTTCATCATTCTATTCTCGTATTTCTCTGCGATCTTCTCCTTCATTTCTTTCGAATTCGCACACCATTATATCTATCGATTTATCTTCTTTGGTGCCTATCAGCTCTCCTTTTGTGCTCTTTCATATTCTTCATTAATATTATCATTGTTGCGATTTTGTTCTCGCCTTCTTTCTCGATTATCATGATTATTCTCGCGAATTGCCTCTTCTAACTCTGTTCTTCTATTTCTGCTCTCAATCTTTCTCTCTCGCGAGCTAGACGTGCTTGTTCGACATAGTGTCTTTCAATTTCATCTTCAATTTCTTTTTGCTTCCTCCGTGCTTCTCTCCCATGCAATATTCTTCTTCCTTCTTCTTGATTTTCTTCATCCATTGGTTGATTCTGCTCCTGACGTTGCCTATTTCCTTGGTTTCCACCATTCTGCTCATTTTGAAGAGTCTCGGGACATGGGATATAACGATCTTCCATCATTTCTCTTCTCTCGCAATATTCTGTGCCTCGATTTTGCGATTCTTCTTGGTTTTCTTCATCAACATTTTCTGTAGGTAAAATTCTCCTTCTTTCCTCTCTAACTGATCTTGAGCTTGACCTTGTAGTGCTTCTCGACTTTCTGTTTTGTAATCTCATGTTTTCCATCCTCAACTCATGATTCTGTCTTGTCAAGTTTGCACGTTCCTCTGCCTCTAATCGTCTCTCTTCATGTATTGTTTGCCTCAACGCCTCTAATGCTGCGATCTCTTCATTTCCATGAATTATTTCTCCATTCCCTTCTCGGTCTCTCCCCCTTGTCCATTGTTTACCAATTGTTGTTCTTCTTCCCCTTCGTCCACGTAGTCGATCTCCAAGTATGCACACTTACTCTATCATAATCCACAATTCTATCCACTACTGGTTGAATTGGTGATTGAATTTGATTTTCTTCATCATTCCTTATGTTCCTTCTTGAGGGTTCTCCCATTTCATTTCTCTCTTCTCCTAAAAGTCTCCTACTTCTCCTAACAATTGTTGGTTGCTCGATGCATTTCTCCTTCTAGCCATTTCTTAATTTTGGTAAAACTGTTGAAAATTATATCAAATTTCTTCTCTACTACTCCAAATTCTTTCAAATCACGATGTCAATCCTTACTCAAATAATTGCTTTTCTAGCGCCAATATGTAGTTGCAGGAAATCCTACACAACACCCCTCACAATAATCCACACAACTAAGACATTTGAAGATGAATAACACTGATTTTATTGATTATTTCCTTGAATGTTTACAAGATAAAATAGAAAAGAGCTAAAGAAATTACCATCACCACAAACTTTCTCTCTCCTAATGACTTTGTAGTTGCAGGAAATCCCACAATACACCCCTCACTATATTTTGTTTAACTAATCCATTCAAAAGATAATAGATGAACAATTATGAATGTTTATTAATAACTTTCTTGAAATCTTTACACAGGAAAATGGAATTACACTTAAGAACTTACAAACATTCTCTCTGTTTCTCTCTCCTAATGACTTACCCTCCAATCCAAAAAGACCTCTCTTACAACAAATAAACTCATCCCTTTATATAGGGTAATACATAATGAATGACAAACTAAGCCATCCCTTTATTTTCGGGAATGTCTCGCGAAGTGTCGCACGTACAAATATTCATACTCATGACACTTCTTAACTTTCGCCAGATTTCATATCCTCCTATCGTCATCCAGTGCGTCATTTATATTTAACCCTCTGCGACTCACTCGCAATGTTGTTATCCGTTGTCTTCGCGAATTGTTGTTGTGGCGATATTATGATCCTACATCTTGCCTCTTCTCATGTCTTCTCTGCGAAGGAGAGAATGTCATGAGAATCAATATTTTTGAACTGCCGCAACTGCTTATCTGTACTTGTTTCAGTTTCATCTTTCCATACGGACTTTATTACAGATGTCTACTCCTCCATTCTATTCCTGACACGTCTCTTTCAATCGTTTATTCTTGACCATTCACGTCCCCTCTCGCATTAAATGCTCTCGTTTCACCCGAGGATGTTTCTCTCTATATATAATTTTCATATCTTTCTCTTTTCCTCTTTCGTCTTCTCTCTGCAACTTTTCTTTAATCTTCTTCTTCCGCAAGTTGCGCTTCTATTACTGCAAATCTTCAATCTTTTTTATCATATCTTAATCTTCGATTCTTTATCCATTCCCATATTGATAATGGCTTCACTTAGTCGTATGTACAAACCTCGCTTTATTGAGACTCAGAAAAAGTTGCAAGATAAAGGTTTCACCCTTTCTACCATTCCTAATCAAGGATGTTCATCTATACTCATTTTGCTTTTTCGATCATCAATGTGATGATCACAAGATTATTGTTTCGCTAGGTCAACTTCTCGCAGGACTTCCCATTCCTTTATATGATCCTGAGATGCCACTCTTTTATGAAATCCTTTCCCATCCGAACTTCTCGCGAGCTGTCTATCAATTAAGCGGCGATTGTATCCACCTAATGCTTGAGTTTTCCAGTCGTGGTGCTGGCAAAGGATCTTTATATCCTAACAGTGTCAGAGACCCCGAATATGTAAATTTAGAAATAATCCCTGAGAGATACACTGCAGAAAACTTTTTTGAAAATTATGAAGTAATAGGCATGAGACATAAAAAATCTCGCTGGGGCGCTCAGTTGAAGAGAAAAGATAACATCCCTGAGGATAAATTACTCATGCAAGATATCGACGGCATTCGGGTAAGAACACTACTCCTCGCCACTCCAAAGATGAGAGGTGGTGGGTTGTACCTTTGCTCTTAAGTGGACCTTACATAGCGGGTTCGCATATACTCCCTCGCAAATCTCGCAGCTATCATCCTTGGGAATTTAAGTGGCCCAAGAAGGCGGAAGAGGTATGTCCCCACAGTTTGCTTTTGCAATCCCTCTTTCCTCTTGTACTCATTGAGTTTGTAAATTTTCCAGATTGTCAAACTGAGGAAAAGTTACAAGGCAAATCCACTGGAAAGTACCTTGGCAATACTTCGATCGCTTACGGATGAAGTAAGAAATATCCTTTTTGTGTTATTTAACAATATTGTTGCCTCTATTTCTTATCTTCATTTGTATGCGAAGGTTGACGCCGAGGAAGTGATAGCTGCGAAAGTTAAAGGCAAAACTAAAGCCAATGCACGCAAGGATAAGTCTTCTGCTCCACCATCTAAGAAGCGAAAAACTCAACCTTCCTCTCATCTTAGCTCAAGTTCAATCTTCCGATGAGGATGATAATGATAATGTTTTGGATTCAACTTTCCAAAATGAAGCTCAATCGGCCAATTCTCCTATGGATCGGTTGTTCAAGCATCTTCTCGGATTCTCTTCAAGGAATTGGAGATACTCACTGACTTCTATATGCGAGAGCCTCGCCACCATATGTAATGCTACATCATTGGATGGCAATGACTCTTTCAAAGGGGTTTCTAGATCTGTATCCCCTAGCTTCTTAAATGCACTTAATTCGTTGGTATGTTCGAATTCATATTTCTCCTCCAACTTCAGTTTTTAATTTATATCTTAATAACCTTTTTATCTTTCTTCGCAGTCCGAAAAACTTCTTTTGTGGTTGCCTCAGATCTTGAGAGGAGGTATAACATTCAATTGAAAAAGAATACCCAATTTTGCACAAGGATCAAAGAATTAGAAGTTGAATCTGCGAGATCTCGCGAAAAGATCCAACAATTGGAAACTGAGTTTTTTCGCGAAAAGACAAAGTTACCACTCTTGAACGCTAATCAAAGAACTTTATGGTAAAATTTTTCCTCTCTTATTACTTTTATTTTATCAATTGCCTGTTGCTACCCGACTTATCACTTTCGGAGATATATATAACCTCTCCGAAGAAGCTATTCTTCTCCATTCATTTCCCGAGCCTATGGATAATGACATTCTTCTCGCTCATCTCAACAACTCTTTAAGTATTTCGTCGAACGTAATTAATTCTCTTTCATTAAATGAACTCCAAACCAAATACCGCCTCTTAGAAATTGAGCACGAGATCTAGTTTAAGTACATCCAACCAGTTTAAGCAAATGTACCTCGAATCTCATGAGGAAACCAAAATTTTAAGGAAGAAAATTAGTGACCATATAGATGACAAAGATCGCATTGCTAATAATGGTGCCCGTGCATTAGCAACATTTCAAAAGTCCCTTCTCGAAGTGCAAATGGAGCGAGATGAATTGCTTCGTCGAAATTCCTTACTTAGTGAGCGAGAAAATCAAATTCGTTCACTTCTTATTATAAATAATGATGATGAATTCGCTTGGGCTCTGCGAAAATCTTAGATAATGCCAGGAATAACTTAGGTGTTGATGTTAGTCTTCATACCGAGCATACTTCCTTGGTTAAAGATATAATATCCAGAGAAGGTTATTTATTATACCTTCATGTTTCTTACCTCTCAGTAATATTCTTTGTTGAGTTGTTAACCTTTTTTTTTTTTTTTTACTTGCGAGTCCGAAAAAAGATTTCAAGCAAGGATTGAAGAACTTAAATGCGAAAGCACAGCTCGCAAAGAACCTCACCCTTCATGAGAATAGATATTCCAAGTTGAAGAAACAATTTCAAACTACCGTGGCGAATTTTAATAATGATGCCGTTCGTTTTCGCAATGAATCCATGGAGTACGTTTGTAATGATCACAAAATCCCTCTTTGTTCATATCCTTGGCTTTCCGAAGAAGTTCCTGAGAATTTGCCTGTCTCGGACGTTTCTTATAGTGAGGCCAGCGAAAAAGAAAACTCTAGCGACGAGAATAATGGAATTGAAGGATCAGATAAAGGAGAAAAATCACCAAAGAGATAATTCTTTTGTTTCTTTTCATTTTGTAATATCTCAGTACATTTTAGATCTCTTTATTGTAAACTTCTTGAATTATAGCCCATAAATTCGATCTTCGTTCCCCTTTCTTGGCTTTCTTCCTTGTAATATAATTGGCTAGCATTATTGATGTATAACTCTTTCATTGGAAGATGAATAACAACATTTCATCTTTTCCATTCCCATATTTGCCTCTGTTATGCATCTTCATATGAAAGAATGAAATTTCTGAAATTCGCACTTTCTTCCTCTGACCAGGAATATGTAGTCATTCGGGATTTTAACTCTAATGATGTTTAAATTTATCGTTGCGACGAGATCGCAAGCGATTTTCATAAATGAAAAAATCTGTTGATCTCGCCTTATCATTTTTGGTGGTCTTCTAAGCTTGACCTTCCTAATTAAAGGTCTTACTCTGCCACCCCTTATTGCGACAAGGTCGCAGGACGTCTTTACACTTGCATGCAAAAACCCATTGACCTTGCCTTATCGTTTTTCAAGTATTTTTGCCTCTGCGGGATATTTTGCTTGCGGCAATATGACAGGCCTAAACTTTCTTGCGAAAATAAAGCCCCGTGACATTGTCGTCTTGCGACGAAATCGCAGGACGTCTTTACACTTGCATGTAAGGACCCATTGATCTCGTCTTACCCTCGCGTTAGTATTATTGCCTCTTCAGGATCATTGCACAAATATGACAAGCCTAAGTTTCCTTGAGAAAACAAAGCCTCATGACATTTGCGTCTTTGGCACTTATCAGCTCCCTAATGGAGGGTGCCGCCCTTATCATCTCCCTGGTTGCCCCTTCAAGGAGGCGTACATCGGCCATACAAGACTAGCTCCTCCCATACGGTCTTAACAACAACCAGTTGTTTTCGCACCTCTTATCCCTTATACCTATAGAGTTTATGGTTACAAGGCTGCACCCTAAGTGGAGTTTTCTTCGGCCGGAGTGCAAGCATGTGCCAAGACTTGTCAAGAGTGGTAAGGAAGTTCCATGCTCCCCGCACTCTTGACTCAACCATGTACCTCGGCGCCTTGATCATACAACGACTCCTTGAAAGAGACCCTCGGTCGCCCAACCGTGGTATAACCTACATATATAGTTGGGAATCCAAGGTACCTCTTCCGGATAGGCTTTCATGGGCCCCAAATCTTTCATGACCCGGGTTCCGGGGGCGGTGTAACCTTTTCCCCTGGTCATGTTAAGAGATTCCCCCTTATATGACGCACTTTAGGTCTTACATTTGCCTCTTACTTTAAATATAATTCGCGAACTAGGGTGTCCGCCATAAAGGTTCGTCCCATTCATTTACTCATTCATTGTTGTTAAATCATTCAATCATTCATATTTAATTGTTGTCTTCTATTTAATTTGCGAAGACATCGCACAATTCTTGTCATTCATTTTTCTCTCGGATTCTTGTACATTCTTATTGTAACGAAATTTCATCATATCATTTCTTCTTTATCTTGCCTTTGATATATCTTTGTCGATTATTCACTTCTTATGCCTTTTGTTCATTGCATTCTTTGCCTCATCGTTATCCCAATCCTTGAAGGACTCCTTTCCATCGTAACGTTGCTCTATTTTTCATGCATTCATTTGCGGCACTTCGCGATGAACTACTTCCCTTATTTTTGCGATATCGTAACATTCGCCTAATTTTCGGCACTTCGCGATGCTTCTTCATTTCGTATCTCTATATTATCCACCATCAGCTTTCTCTTTCTCTTTGTTCTTCTTTGATATTCCTTTTCCAACCTTTCCTTTTAGCATTTCTCTCGCAAGACTCTCACGTCAACCTCGTAGCAATTCTGTCCCTCCTTCCAATCTCCCTTTATAATTCCAATACCATTTGGATGGGGAAATTTTATACATTGATGGTATGTTGATGCTACTCCCAAGATTTCGTGCAGCCATGGCCGCCCAATTAATGCGTTATAAGGAGATTCCACGACTACCACGCAAAAAAATATCATTGATAATCCTTGTAAAGGTATCCTCATGTGAACCTCTCCTTTAGGTTTGTTAGCGGTACCATTAAAACCATAAAATTTGTACGTTGAAGGAATCAAATTTTCATCCTCTCCACCCATAGTCTTATAAGTATGGTAAAACAGATATTCACCGAACTTCCAAAGATCGATTAGGATTCTATTGATTGTCCAACAATTTTCTCGCATCATCATCTTCTCCATCTACTGGTCTTGGATTAATGTCCAATCTCACCACCAATGGCTATCATGTGCTTCTCTTCCTTTGGGTATTTCTTCTGCAGAGAAAGAAATAATCTTTAGCTTGCCACTCTTTCAATTGCGACTTTCTCGCACATATTCATCACTTCTTTGTTATGAAAATCTCTTGCATATACTCTACTAAGCACGTTATCGTGAAAATCTTCAATTGTACGATATGAATGAACGATAGAGTTGCAAAATAGATTTTTGGCCTTTGTTCCCACTTCTATTACAAATGCTTCTTTTCCCTTTTTTGAAACTGTTACTTTGCATTTTTATGGTGATGTTGTTAGTACTTTCTTCCCTTTCTCTTCATCTTTTAGAAAATGATTCAACTTCCCTGATCAATCATTCGAGAATGATTCTCTTTATGTTTCTACAATCATTTGTTAGATGCCCATGAAAGCGATGGTACGAACAATATTCATGACTTCTCGTCACTCGGTGGTGGTTCACTCCCTGCGTTCCATGGTGGCGGTATGTCCTCCATTACAAGTATAGCTTCCCAAATTTTTTCCACACTAGCATTTAGTGGTGGCATTCTTGATCTCTTCCCATACTACTCACATGTCTTGGCCCTCCATGATTATTCTCGCCTTCGTCCTCCATAAGTTTCTTGCATATGATCCAATCTTTGAATTTTATTATTGTTGCCGCTGGTTGTAGTAGTTCCTTTCTCTATCAAACTCCTCCCGATCTCGGCTCCCATAGCCACTATTTTCTGTCCATCATCAACTCTATTTTCCCTTGTTGCCCTTGCGAAGTGGTCGCCACTGAGTTTAAAAATTTTGGTAACAAACTTGCATTCGCAGCGTTCGAGCTTGTATTCGCAACTGGGTACGATTCCATCTCATTTTGTCTTTCTTCTAAAGAAATGTATTCTTCTTGGAGTTCTCGCAGCTCAGTCATCGTAATCGTATTTTTAATTCTAAATATTTGAATGTATAACAAACTTGTTGCGAACAGAGCATTTACAAATGATAAAATGAGATATCTTTCCTCTACCCTTCCGGCCATTTCACTACACATTGTTCTTCCACCTCATTGTCGATGTCTTAAACTCTCACCAACTCTTTGTTTTAATCCGAATACATCTTCAATTCCCCGTCGCGTGGAATTGTTACTTATATACGCTCCCAAGAAAATAGCTTGTAAATGGTTGAATGATGAGATTGTGTTTTTGGGTAATCCTTCAAACCATTTCAAAGCTTCTCCAATTAAGCTTGATGCAAAAATATTTGCACAATATGGCATCATGATTCTCCCATTGTAACATACATCTCATATAAGCCTTGATGTGTTGTACTGCACAAGGTTGTTCCATCGAAAATGTTGGTTAATGCGGTAAGATTGCATTTAGGTGGTATTCCTCCCATTTGCACTTCTAGTGTGAAAGGATTCTTCGCGGCTTCCGCGATGGCTTCATCCAACCTGTCTTCTTCCTCCTTCCTTCCCTTTTGTTTAACAATTTTCTCATTTACGCTAGTTCTTTCAAGATTTGCTCATTTTCCTCAGGATTTGATTCTGCTGGTCTTTTTAGCTCTGCCTCTCGCCTCCTGCGTTCATGCCTGTTTTGACCTTCTTGTTCACTATTTTCTTCTCTCCTTTCTCTGCGACTTTCTCTTTCGTCAATTTCATCAATTAGCACACCATTATATCTATCGTTTCTCTTCTTTGGTTTCTCTATCAACTCTCCTCTGTGCATCCTCTCGTATTCTCCATTGGTATTTCTATTGACACGATTTTGTGCTCGCCTCCTTTCTCGGTTATCGTGATTATTTTGCCGAATTGCTTCTTCCAATTCTTGGTTTTCCATTTCTGCTCTTACTCTTTCTCTCTCGCGGATAAGCATGCTTGTTCGACATAATGTTTCTCAATGTCGTCCACGATCTCTTTTTGCCTTCTCGGTGCTTCTCTTCCATGTAGTATTGCTCTTCCTTCTTCTTGATTTTCTTCATCATTTGGTCCCTCGAAATCGCCTAGTTCCTTGATTTTCTTCACTCTTCTCATCTTGGAAATTCTCGGGATGGGGAATATAACGATCTTCCATCCTCTCTTCTTTCGTGATGTTCTGAGCCGAGATTTTGTGCTTCCCTTGGTTTTCTACCTCAACAATTTACGTAGTGGTAAAATTCTCCTTCTTTCTTCCCTAGTCGATCTTGAACTCGATCTCGCAGTGCTTCTCGATCTTCTATTTTGCAATCTCATATTTTCTATTCTTAATTCATGATTCTGTCTTGTCAAATTTGCTCGCTCTTCTGCCTCTAGTCGCCTTTCTTCATGTATTGTTTGTCTCAATGTTTCCAATTTCTTGAATTTCTTCATTTCCTAGATTCATTTCTTAGTCTCCTCCTTCTTGTCCGTTATTCATCAATTGTTGCTCTTCTTCCCTTTCATCCTCGAATCGACCTCCAAGTATGTACACTTACTCTATCGTAATCCACAATTTATTCACTATCGGAGGAATTAAACGTTGAACATGATTTTCTTCATCATTTCTCATATTCATCCTTGACGATTCTCCTTGTTCAATTCTCCTTTCTCCAAAGAAGTCTTCCACTTCTTCTCACAGGTTGTTCAAGTACATTTCTTCTTCTAGCCATTTCTCTTTTAGTAAATCTTTTGAAAATTATCGCATTCAAATTCCTCCAAAATCTCTATGCCAATCTTTTCTTAGTTCATAAGTTTCTAGCGCCAATATGTAGTTGCGAGAAATCCCACAATACACCCCTCACTATATTTTGTTTAACTAATCCATTCAAAAGATAATAGATGAACAATTATGAATGTTTATTAATAACTTTCTTGAAATCTTTACAAGAAAATGGAATTACACTTAAGAACTTACAAACATTCTCTCTGTTTCTCTCTCCTAATGACTTACCCTCCAATCCAAAAAGACCTCTCTTACAACAAATAAACTCATCCCTTTATATAGGGTAATACATAATGAATGACAGCTAAGCTGTCCTTTATTTTCGGGAATGTCTCGCGAAGTGTCGCAGACGTACAAATATTCATACTCGCGACACTTCTTAACTTTCGCCAGATTTCATATCCTCCTATCGTCATCCAATGCGTCATTTATATTTAACCCTCTGCGACTCACTCGCAATGTTGTTATCCGTTGTCTTCGCGAATTGTTGTTGTGGCGATATTATGATCCTACAGACTTGTCTAACACTCTGAAAAGAATCCCCCCCCACTATAGACTTGCTCAACTCTTTATATAGGGCAGTACACGGTGGATGACAGCTAAGCTGTCCTTTATTTTCGGGAATGACTTGCAAAATATCGCAAGTGTACAAGTATACAATCTCGCGACACTCCTAAACTTCGCTAGATCTTCACATCTTTCTCGTGTTTCGGCTGTCGTCATTCATTGCGTCATTTATATTACTCTTTTGAGACGCCTTCGCGGTGCTTTGTTTACTAATCTCGCGAAATACTGATGTTGCGATATTCAGATCCTACAAAGCCCTTTATAGTGTTGATTATTAATGACTATCACTGACAAAGTGACAGACCAATCAAGTTGTGGTTTCAGCTAAAGATTTTATGACCTTTGTGCACTGCCTCATATTTGTCAAGACCCATGTGCATCACAAGGGTGGAGAACAACGCAACTTCAAGTTTTATAAGTTCCGTGTATTCAAGTTTTGTAGGAAGTTAGTAAGTTTCTGTATTCCCTTGGAAATTTGACACTTAGCAAAAAAAAAAAAAAATGGTACTTAGAGAAATTTCAGTTCTTTTGTTATATGTGAATCTGATATGAATTGAATGAATGTGATATGAATAGATTGAAGAAATTATTGTTGAGTGTGGATGATAAATGTATTGAAAGGTGTATGTAGGGTATTAAATTTAGAATCAGGCTTATTTATAACTGAAAATGAACTGCCAGTCAGCCTTGACCTGGTAAAAATTGGTAAAAATTGACCAATTTTGACCAGGTCAATGTTTGACCGGCAATAATTTTTTTGTTGTTACGAAAAAATTCAAACTGGCTGTTGTATTATTTCAACTGCCACGTAGTAACGGCTCGGCTTGTTACTAATTTGCCACGTAGTAACGGCTCTGTCATGTTACGACCTCGTTGTTACAAAAAAATTCGTAACGGCCCTGAGCTGTTACCACGTGTCAATTCGTAACGGCTCGCAGCTGTTACTAAGGCCGTTCCAACCAAGATTCGTAACGACTCCATTGTCGTTATAAAAAAAAATGTAACAACCACTTTTGCAACATGCAAGAGCCGTTACAACCAGTTTTAGTAACGACTCAGTTCTGTTTCTAATCCCAGAATTTGGTGTAGTGCGTGTTTCTCCGAGGTTGGCGTGTGATGAGAGAAGACTTTACTCAATCTGTGTTGTGTTTGGGGTGAGTAAGCACGAATTGACAAGATCCAGACACGTGCAGGAGAAGAAAACGGAAACAAAATATTCCCGAGGCTGGCAGAGTTAAGGAAAATAATTCCGGAGTTATTGTAGAGATTTTGAGTCCCTGTCGAGTATATAAAGAGCGTTCGGAGGTCATAGAGTGGTTACAGAGAGTTTGGGACATTACTGAGCTGAGAAAGTCGAGTTGCAGAATTATCACCAATTCTGCTGTTGTGGAGAACACCATGAAAATAAGACACCAAAAGACAGTCGCAGTGTTACAGTGCCAACGACAATTCATATTTATCGTTCTCTGTAACAGTTCGGTTTGTAACAAATATAATTGTTACAAACCCGGTTTTAATCACTTTCTCCCATTTTCATCATTTGTAAACACTTTGAGTAATGAAATCAACTTTTGAGCGTGTTTCCAACATGATGAGAGGCTAAGTACCCAATGATCAAGGCAAAAGAGGAAACTATTCACTCATGCTTGATTGGTAATCTCTTTTACAATTTATTTAATTATTTATTTTATTTAATTCATTAGGATCAACATAAATATAAAATTGGTTTTCTTAATTAGTTGTGAATCAATTTGATGTGTTATGCTTAGAATCAATTCTTTGATAATTCATGCTTAGGGATTACAATTTAATATTTGGACTCCTTATGGATTAATAGTGAATTAATGAGAAAAAGAGCTTAATAATAATTTCAGAAATATCATTGTAAGCCAATCAACTAGAAGGAATAGTGGAATCCGGATCCTTGGTCTATTTTTAAAATCTTGATATCACTTTTTTTGAGTTTGCTATGTTTTTAAGTTTCATTAAGTCTAAAATCTATTGCTTTCACAAGTCTTGAACAAACTATTACTACAACATCACTGAAAATACCAATAATTTTTGGCGCCGCCGACGCGGACTTGTCTTTAGGTTTATAGTTTTTAGATTTTTTCTTTCTTTCTTTTTTTTAGGTTTTTTTTTTTGTTATATTTTACGTTTTGGGTATTTGTCTTTTCATTACAGATTTTTGGAATTTGGAGCGAAAGAAAAAGAAGTTGCCAAAGATGTTGGTGATTACTTAAATATTTGGAAAAGAAAAGAAGTTGCTTTTAGATTATTTTTAGTTTTTAGAAGTTGTATTAGGATATTCAAAGATGTTTTGGACTATGGACTTGATTATTTTTTAAAACCCTAAGGAAGGGTAAATATTTGGAGTCAAAGGACAAATAAGATTCGTTGGCCCGAGTCGACTTCAGCGGTTCATCCCCCATTGTTAAGTGCATATTTTGCATATATTTAGTGTCGAATCCATGCTAGTATTTGCTATATTTTCTTGCGAATTATTGTATATTACTCTTGTTTTCTCCTATTTATGTTTTGCTAGATGAATCATCCAAAAGAAGTGAATTTGCACTTAATTAAATCTTGAAAGCCAACGGCGAAAGAACTGAAGTCATTCGAGTTCGTATGAAGAAATTATGAAGAAATTAAAAAAAGAGGTTTTGCTCGAGAAAAATTTTATTAGATTTTGTTTTTATCTTTTAGATTATTTTTTGGTTCCAGTGGTTAGTAAATGGCTGGGATTGTGACTTTAGAGTCCTAGTTTGATTAGAACACTGATTCTGACCCGGATAGAGTCTTGAATGATAAACGGGGAGTTTTTAGAAGTTGTATTAGGATATTCTCTTATTTTTGTAATTTTCTTTTTATTTTGCACTTTCCTTTTTTATTTGAAATTTCAAATTATGAACTTTGGACTTTGGACTTGGACATTTTATTTTTTGATTGAAAACCCTAAGGAAGGGTATATTAAATATTAAACCGTTTAGCAAGAGATGGAACTACTAGATTAAACCTAAATTCACGATATTGCTTGTAAGCTAGGTGGTTGGACCCTCGTGTTACATGTTGTCCGGTGGCAAGGGATTTTGGAGATAGCTAAGCGTGACATAAATTAATGAGTGGATGAATATGCTGATGAATATTTAGTTACGGAGAAGGATTCGACATCTCTCTTCATATTGTTTACAACTTAATCCTCATCCCCCCCCATCTGATACTTTTGACAACTAAATCTCCCCTGGGAGGTAAGTTTTATATTATTTTTAATTGTGGAAATAAGATACCTACGAATCACCCATCCGGAACTGGGGTTTTGTCTAAACACCCGAATCCCCTCTTCCTTTTGTGTGCTTATATGTTGAGGAATTGAAAACGGTTTAATTTTCTAGTAAAGGGCAAGGACTGGCCATACAAGATAAGGGTTCGGATTTCATCACCGTTTTCTTCTTGCCCGCTTTAGGAAAACGATACCAAACGCGAACCCAAGCCTAAACTACTGACTAGAACGAGACCGATAGGTTAACGAGCTTAGGAAAGTCGTTCAAAAGGATCGTATTGGGTATCTTGTTATCCTAGCTCAAAGTTCAAGAATATTACTGGAAGTCGATTAGAGCCCCCTTGTAACCCAGGGAAGCGTTGCCAAATAGGCGGGGGTATCAAAGCTCCTCTGAGCTTCTCCCGCTTCTCTTTGACTTACTTTATTCGGATCGTCCTACGAGGTTTGCTAAAATTATACCTAGTTTCCTCTTGGAGAAATAGAAGCTAGTCTAGAAACAATCTAAGCGGAGCCATCATGCTTTTTGTTTGCTGGAAATCAGTAGGTTTGCTGTGGTGGAGTCAGCCTTGTGTGTGTTTATTTAGAACTTTCCTTCATTTTAGGATTTTTCTTTTTAATTTTGTTTTTCTAGTGTATGCCCGAGGTTATTAAAGAGCGGGCTTGGAAAAGAGACAATCTAGGTCGATTGATTAGTGAAAAACCTAGTAGTTCTTCTTGTGGAAGTGGAGAGCTCGAAGACTCTTCTTTTGAGAGCCCCATTTTGGGAAACTTCAGCTATGAGAATATGTCTCTTCATGAGGAAAGTAACCCTAGTACTTCAGCTGTGACAGAATTGTCTACTTTAAAAGATTTCATGTATCCAACTAGGACCAACCGACCATCGTGTATTAAATTGCCAGCCTCTACGGCTAATTATGAGTTGAAACCTGGTATTCTTCAGATGATCCCTATATTCTTAGGAAAAGATGATGAAAACTCTTACTTTCATGTTAGGGACTTTGAAGAAATTTGTGGAACAATTAAGATTAAAGAACTTAGTGATGAAGTCTTGACACTTAGGATGTTCCCCTTTTCCTTGAGAGATGAAGCCAAATCCTGGCTACATAACCTACCATCCGAGTCTATAGAAACATGGAACGAACTTATTGCTGCTTTCTACTTAAAGGTTTACCCTAAGCATAGAACCACATCTGTTAGGCAGAAAATTAGTTCCAGTGTGCAACAAGAAGGAAAATATCTTTATAGGTTTTTAGATAGATTTAATGATCTTTTGTCGCAATGTACTCACCATGGGTTCGAGAAAATAAAACTAGTTGAAATTATTTATGACGGTTTAGACTATTCGACCAAATCTATGGCCGAGTCTTTATGTGCTGGTAAGTTCCAAGATAAAACTGCTGATGAAGCTTATACCTTTTTAAAAGAAGTGGCTGAAAATTCACAACAGTGGGAGTCTTGTGTTGAACCCCCTAAAAGACTCTTAGTCAATAGAAGTAGCACTAATGTGGTAGATACCGTCTTTGGATCAGATGCTAAGTTTGCTTTGCTTTGTCTATAAGGTTAGAAGCTTTGTAATTGAATCGAGTCTAAACATAGGTCTCTTGTTGAACCTGATGCTAAGAATAGATCCTCTCAAGTCTCTAGTTGTGGAATAGAGCCCGATAACTCGTTTTGGGAAGGTCAGGTTAGTGAAGATCAAGCCCATGCTATCTATAACAACTCTAGGTTTGAAAACCGTCAGAATTTTGACCCATACTTAGAGACCTACAACCCTGGTTGGAAAAACCATCCTGATTTCTCTTGGTCTAAAAGCCAGAATCAAGGACAATCTAGTAATTCTCAACCTCCCCCAGGTTTTGGTTATAATAAGAACTTTTCAGGTCAAGCCTAGTTCCAGAACCCTTCTGAGAATAGAATGAATAGCTTAGGGGAATCTCTTAGTATATTAAGAAAGATCCAGGATATGTTAACACAGAGCCAGGAAATGTTATAAAGAGCCAGGTTAGTTTTCAACAGGAAACCAAGCAGAATTTTCAAACTAATGCCCAGACTCTTGCTAAGTTAGAACTTCAAGTTGGTCAAATAGCTAAGACTCTAAGTGAGAGAGATAACGAAAGGTTCCCTAGTCATACTGATCCTAATCCCAAAGGAGAGAAATCGTAAAATCATGTGAATTCTATTATAGCCCTTAGGAGTGGAAAGAAAGTTGACAATAAGGTAGTCATGCCTGAAAGTGAACATGCTGTAGTACACCCTTCTGAGCCAGAAAATGAGGAGACTTATAGAGTCTCTAAAGAGACCAATGAGGGTCCTAATGAGTCCGTCTTTGTTCCTAGAGCCCCATTTCCACAGTTTATAGTTCCAACTAAGAGGGAGTCCAACTTTAATGATATATTGGAGGTTTTTAAGCAGGTAACTATCAACCTTCCATTATTAGATGCAATTAAGCAGATTCCCGCTTATGCCAAGTTTCTTAAGGATATGTGTACGCGAAAGCGAAAGCTTAGTGTCCAGAAGAAAACCTTTCTAGCTAGTCACGTGAGTTATATTATTCATAATACCACCACTCCTAAGTATAAAGACCTAGGTTCCCCTACCATTTATTGTACAATAGGTAAATACCGTGTTGAGAAAGCGTTGCTTGACTTAGGAGCCAGTGTGAATCTACTCCCATACCATGTGTACCTTAAGCTAGGACTTCGTGAGATGAAACCTACCCAGATGACACTTCAGTTAGCTGATAGGTCCGTCAAAATTCCTCGTGGTGTGATCGAGGATGTTCTTATTGAGGTCGACAAGTTTATTTATCCAATGGATTTTGTTATTCTAGATACCCAACCTGTCCCTGACCTAGAGAACCAGATACCGATGATTTTAGGTCGCCCGTTTTTAGCTACATCTAATGTGATCATTAAATGTCGAAATGGTATTATGAATTTGTCTTTTGGTAATATGACTATTGAGCTGAACATTTTTAATATTAGTAAGCTACCCTCTAAAATAGATGACTCGAGCATAGAAGAGGTAAACATGATAGGAACATTAGTCGAGGAGTCATTACCAAACACTTTGTTAGAAGATCCATTAGAGAAATGCCTAGCTCACTTTAGGATTGATTTTGATGATGGTAATGTGATTAATGAGGTGAATTCTTTGTTTGATTCAACCCCTTTATTGGATACTAGTAATGGATGGAAACCTAAGTTCGAACCACTACTAGTTTCTAAGTCTACCCTAGTTCCTTCGTTAGAAGAGCCTCCTAAGTTGGACTTTAAACAATTACCCGATACTATGAAGTATGTGTTTTTAGGCCCATATGAAACTTTACCTATGATTGTAGAATCCGACTTGGATAGTGATCATGAAAGTTGGATAGTAACCGTCTTCAAAACAACAAGGAAGCTTTAGGGTGGACCATAACAGACATTAAGGGTATAAGTCCTACTGTTTGTATGCATCAGATTTATTTAGAGGAAGACACCAAACCTTCTAGGGAGGTGCAACGTCGACTTAACCCTAATATGAAAGAAGTAGTTCGAACCGAGGTTCTTAAGTTGTTAGATGTAGGCATTATCTACCCCATTTTAGACAGTAAGTGGGTCAGCCCCATTCAGGTTGTTCCCAAGAAATCCGATATTACTGTAGTCCAGAATGATAACAATGAATTAATCCCAACCCGAGTGACCACGGGTTGGCGTGTTTATATTGACTATAGGAAATTGAACAAGGTCATTAGGAAGGATCACTTTCCCATTCCCTTCATCGACCAAATGCTAGAGCGATTATTAGGTCATAGTCACTATTGCTTTTTAGATGGCTACTCTGGTTATAATAAGATTGTTATTGCCCCAGAAGACCAGGACCAAACTACTTTTACCTGTCCCTTTGGCACCTTTGCGTATAGACGCATGCCTTTCGGGCTATGTAATGCCCCTGCGACTTTTCAACATTGTATGATGAGCATATTTTCTGACATGGTAGAATGGTTCTTAGTGGTCTTTATGGATGATTTTTCAGTATTTGGTTCGTCTTTCGATGAGTGCTTGCATCATTTGTCATTAGTTTTGACTAGGTGTAAGGAAAATAATTTAGTGCTTAATTGGGAGAAATATCATTTCATGGTTCGGGAGAAATATCTTCTATTTCATTGGACTTTATCTTCTCTGATTATTTTCAGGAAACATAGGTGTTTTAGGGCAGGAACAAAAGGAATCAATTGAACCATGATGAATATGATGATTGGAAATCATATTAGAGACTAGGGCTATATCTTTGAGGTAGATAATGTTGAGTCTTGTGAAAGTTGACCTTATTAAGACTTTTAGTCAGAAAAAATATAATTAATTTAGTCCCAAAAACTTTTTTAATATATACTATTATAAGTTCTAGATATTAGGTCATTCTTTTTTAGGGCATTTTTTCTTCTTTTTTCTCTCTCTTAATAAAAGTAAATAAATAACAAAATGAAATATTTTTGAACCACATGATTCATTAAGGATTTTAAGATTGATCTTTCTAGACCTCTTTGCAATTTGCTTGCAAAAGATGTTAAGTTTGTCTTTGATGATGCTTGTTTAGAGGCTTTTGAGAAGCTTAAGACTTTACTCACTACCGCCCCCATATTCCTAGCACCCAATTGGAACCTACCCTTTGATATCATGTGTGATGCTTCAGATTATGCTATTGGTGTTGTGCTAGGATAGCGAGAAAACTAATTACTTCATGTGATTTACTATTCTAGCAGAACTCTGAATGATGCCCAGTTGAACTATACCACTACCGAGAAAGAATTGTTGGCCATTGTGTTTGCCTTAGACAAGTTTAGACCCTATCTCTTAGGTTCTAAGGTTGTAATATATATTGATCATGATGCTTTAAAATATCTTATGTCTAAAAAGGATACGAAACCTAGATTGATTAGATGGATCCTTTTGTTACAAGAGTTTTCTCCAGAAATTAGAGACAAAAAGGGTGCAAAAAATGTAGTAGCAGACCACTTGTCTAGGCTAGTTGTTGATTCCCCTGACGATTCCCTTCCTATAAGGGATAGCTTTCTTGATGAACAACTGTTCTTTGTTACCCAATTACCTTGGTATGCGAATATAGTGAACTATCTTGTTACTGGTCGAATTCCCCAACATTGGGGTAAACAAGATCGTTCTATATTTTTAGCTGAGGTTAAGCTTAAGCACTTCTTTTGGGATGATCCTTATTTGTTTAAGTATTGTCCAGACCAGATTATTAGGAGATGTATACATGACAGTGACCAGTCCAGTATTATTTCCTTTTGTCATGATCATGCTTGTGGGGGTCACTTTAGTGCTAATAAGACTGCTGCTAAGATATTGCAGTATGGATTCTATTGGCCTTCGTTGTTTAAAGACTCCCACAGTTACTGTGTTACTTGTGAATGTTGCCAGAAATTATGAACCATTTCCCGTAGGAACATGATGCCCTTGAACCCTATTTGAGTTGTTGAGGTCTTTGATGTGTGGGGTATTGACTTTATGGGTCCATCTCCTAATTCTTTTGGTAACCTATACATCCTTGTCGCTGTAGACTATGTCTCTAAGTGGATTGAGGCGGTTGCGTGTAAAACCAATGACCATAGGGTTGTGATTGAGTTCTTGAAAGATAATATACTTACACGTTTTGGTACACCGCGTGATATAATTAGTGATGGAGGGTCGCTCTTTTTTAATGGACCTTTTAGGATTTTGATGAAGAAATATGGTATTACACCAAGGTAGTTAATATCGCGTATCGGTATCATATCGGTCGGGTCCTATACACCTATACAAATGATAATATCTGTTTTTACAGACGATACATCATTTAATATAGAATTTCAATATAAAACCATAGTAAAAAATAATAAGAATCATACACATATCTCAAATTTCCAAAATACAAGGTGGTTTATTAGAGCTTCTCCAATGGTCATTGTGTTTCCTATGTGTAAACATAGATAAGACATTCTTAATCTATTTTTCCTTAAAATTAGGGAGAGAAAAAAATCCATCTCCAACATTATTGCATGTAACATATTTTTTTAATTTCCATAATAAGATTTAGAGCAAAAAATAGCTAGTTAATATATTAAAGTCAATTCAATTAAGTAAAAGCTGACTAGAATGGTAGACAATGTCAAGGGAAATGTCTAAAACTAGACATTCACCTTGACAATGTCTACCCAAAGTAATCTATACATTGATTGAAAACATCAGGGTTGGAGAATGATTTTATAAAAAATGGATGTGTATCCTAGGTAGATTTTGACATTTATCTCTCCACACACATGCCATTGGAGAAGCTTAATTTTAGTCAACGTTGTGATTGTTGTCCCATTATGCCAGTAAATATTTTTTGTTATCCTTTATATTTATCTTTTATATTTCAATGCCTTGCAATCGAAATATGGTTTCCATCTTATATCCTACCATATAGTCATTGATTTTATATTATAAATATTAGGTCTTTTTACCTTCTCCAATTGATGCCATACTTCTCTGTAAAGGCTAGATGCATGTTGATAAAAATTTATTCACGAAACCGATATTATCGGTGTACAAGTAAAATCGATATATCGGCCTGTACAACCGATAATATCATTTCGTCTCCGTATCGCCGATATTTTCGATATCGTATAGGTATTTTTCGATATCCGATAAAAACCTGTAATATCGGCCTGTACAACCGATATTGACTACCTTGTATTACACATAAGGTAGCTACCCCGTATCATCCTCAGACTAGTGGTCAGGTAGAGGTTTCCAATAGGGAGATAAAACGTATATTAGAGAAAAAAAGTTAATCCTAATCGGAAAGACTGGTCGTCTAGTCTTATTGATGCCTTATGGGATTACCGTACTGCATTTGAGACCCCCATTGGAATGTAACCTTATCGACTTGTGTATGCCAAGGCATGTCACTTACCTGTTGATTTAGAACATAGAGCATATTGGGCTTTTAAGCAACTAAATTTTTTACTTGACAAGGCAGGAGCCCATAAGAAACTCCATCTCAATGAGTTGGAAGAGATTCGTAGAGATGCTTACGACAGTACTAAGGAGTATAAGAACAAAATGAAACTTGTGCATGACAGAAATATTTTAAGAAAATCATTTTCTCCAGGTCAAAAAGTTCTTCTGTATGATACCCGCTTGCATCTTTTCTCTGGGAAGTTACTTTCTCGGTGGACCGGTCCTTTTGTGGTCCGTACTATTTTTTCTCATGGAGCTGTTGAGATCGAGACACCAGATAGTAGTAGTTCTTCTAAGGTTAATGGTCAGAGATTGAAACCCTTTTTAGAGCCCTTTCCTACATGTGATGTTGAGGAGGTCCCTCTGGAGTACCCTGCTTATCCTTGATTGACCATCGAGGTGATTGTATGTTGTATGTTACTTTTTGATTTCTCTCTTCACCCAGGTACTATATTTACGACTTTTCTCTTTACTGATTCCTCGTGTTACTTTTTGGTATTGCTCTTTCATTAGAAACATTGAGGACAATGTTAGATTTAAGTTTGGGGGTGGGGAAGAAACTTTTTTTTTAGCTTTTAGTTGCAATAAATAAAGTTCAGAGCCTAGAAATTTATGCCTATTAAGGTTGGAACTAACCAATATAAGTGTATGGAAACATACTTGGTTTTAGGAGTTCAGGAACCAATCTGAGTGGATGGAAACATCTATAGAGTCTATTCATAAAAGCACAGAGCTCAGGTGTTAGAAATAACATGGTAGTTTCGCCATATCTCATTGAGTCCTTTTCACCTTCTGTTTTTATTTTTCTTTTCTTTTAAGTGATTTGGTGGGGCACACGATTCAAGTTGTTACCATTTCTAGGGTGAAATAGAGTGATTGAGATACCAAAAAAAAATATAAAATAAATAGATTGAGACGAAACCATCAGACCAACCAGAATAAATTCAATAAAGTTGACCGCTGGTTCCCTTGTATATGCCAGTTGTGTTGACCTAGAGTTAGGATTATCGACCGCTGGTCCCCTTGTATATGCCAGTTGTGTTGATATTAGTCAGACCGATATCTCAGTCCATTAGGATAGGTTCATCTTGGCAGAGGCCTTCAGACAAATATTGGAAACACCGTCCACCTTAAAACCATCTACGTTTTCTCTATTTCCATCTTCTTAATCTTTTCATGTGATTTGTTGACTCCGGTTATGATGTCCATAGTGCGACTATCTGAGTAGAGCTCCATCACTTATATATGAATTTTAGTATGCTTGAGTGCAAACTCGTGTACAATAATTGGAGTTTCGCATCAGGGTACTTCCTCATGTAGTCAATGGGAGTATGCCAACCATTAGTTCCTTTCAAGGTTCTGCGTAGATAACTAGGGTCTGGAGTAAAGGTTTTATGGGTACACCTCTGGTAAACCCTCCCGAGACTATAAATCGGCCACTAGGGCCACCTAGGGGTTTAAAGGCTTGTTGCACACGCTAAGTGCAATCGCGATGCCTACGACAGTGAGTTAGGATTTATTTTCTAGATTAGATTTGCTCGAGGACTAGCAAATAATAAGTTTGGGGGTATTTGATAGACACATTTTTGTGTCTAAGTTGTCCTCAATTGTATTGTTAGTACTCGATTTTGTACTTATTATGGTGTTTTGTGTTTTTGTAGGTATTTTTGGGAAATAAATATTTTTGGAAAAATCGGCTCGAAAAATTACTCGGAGCACCCCCGGAGGACATTTGCTAAATGGACCCCCACTTAGGATAAGGGACACCTCAATTACTAAGGAGAACCTTCTTTATTATTTGCACCCAGGGCGTCAACTTCTATTCGCATCCCCATGTCTGTTAGGGGGAGGTAATCCTCTACACTTTGAATTTCAAAATTGGCGGAAAGATAGTGCAGACACAGACAGAATTAGGGTTGAAGTTTTGATCGTGTTCTAGGGAGATTCAAGGGATGAAACTCATTGGGTTTGTTTATTTCGACTCAATAAAGCTAGCAATGGTCGTCATTTATACCAGAATTAGCTAGAATGGTGGATTTAAGTATTGAACATATTCACGGGTTTTCTTCCTGCGGAAACTCTGTTAAGATTTTGGTCAAGTTGGAATGAGACTCGAGCACTGATTTGGTTTCTTTGGGCATGTTTGGACCAAACATGGATGGTATGGTCGATGGTTTTGGTTAGAATTGGCTGAAATGTCTGGATGAAGAAAACCGAGGCGTGAGGTTTCATGGGATTGTTTTACTCCTTCCCGTGTTTCTCCGAGGTTGGTGTGTGATGGGAGAAGACTTTACTCAATCTGTGTTGTGTTTGGGGTGAGTAAACACTAATTGACAAGCTCCAGACACGTGCGGGAGAAGAAAAAGGAAACAAAATATTCCCAAGGCTGGCAGAGTTAAGGAGAATAATTCTGGAGTTATTGCAGAGATTTTGAGTCCCTGTCAAGTATATAAAGAGTGTTCAGAGGTCATGTAGTGGCTACAGAGAGTTTGGGAGAGTTTGGAACATTACAGAGCTGAGAAAGTCGAGTTGCACAATTATCACCATTTTTGCTGCTGTGAAGAACACCAAGAACATAAGACACCAAAAGAAAGTCGTAGTGCTACAGTGCCAACGACAATTCATATTTATCGTTCTTTGTAACAGTTCGGTTTGTAACAAATATAATTGTTACAAACCCTGTTTTAATCATTTTCTCCCATTTTCATCATTTGTAAACACTTCGAGCAATGAAATCAACTTGAGCGTGTTTCCAACATGATGAGAGGCTAAGTACCTAGTGATCAAGGCAAAGGAGGAAACTATTCACTCATGCTTGATTGGTAATCTCTTTTACAATTTCTTTAATTATTTATTTTATTTAATTCACTAGGATCAACATAAAGATAAAATTGGTTTTCTTAATTAGTTGTGAATCAATTCTATGTGTTATGCTTAGAATCAATTCTTTGATAATTCATGCTTAGGGATTACAATTTAATATTTGGACACCTTATGGATTAATAGTGAATTAATGAGAAAAAGAGCTTAATAATAATTTCAGAGATATCATTGTAAGCCAATCAACTAGAAGGAATAGTGGAATTCAGATCCTTGGTCTATTTTTATAATCTTCATATCACTTTTTTTGAGTTTGCTATATTTTTAAGTTTCATTAAGTCTAAAATCTATTGCTTTCACAAGTCTTGAACGAACTATTACTACAACATCGTTGAAAACACATCAGTCACAATATGTTGTTTACTATGATTTTCTTATGCATGACATCAAGGTTTTGGATAGTCATGATTCCAATATTTTATGTACTTAATGAAACTTGTTGAGTTGTTCTATGAATGTGAGCATGATGCAAAGCTTGTAGATGACTTTGGAGATATTGACGTGACTGATAATAGACGTACTTTGGATCTCATTCATTCCAATATTTTATGTACTTAACGTAATTTTCTCGATAACAATTATTGGGTTGGTTCTCATTCCTCATTATTCTGATCTATTCTCATTCATTTGTATAGTATTTAAATTTATGTAAAGCATAAAGGTCGGTAATTATTTTCCCATTCCCAGTGTTTGGATTCTTTCACATAATTCTAGTTTATTCTAATCCTCATAAATGTTTAAAAGATGTTTAATATTTTGATCCCGGGGAAGATGAATTTCCAGACTTGTATTGGAAATATGTGAATCTATTTTTTAGGAGATTTAAAATTTAAATAAACTATGGCTGTGAGTTTTTTTTAGATTTAGTCTAAAGGTGTACCTATTGGTTGTTAGTTCTATGAATTAAGAGTATACTGTTAGGGTTTATTCATGTAATGCCTATTTAGAGAATCTTGAATGTTTAATGAAAAATCAGTAAGAGTGTTAGCAATGTAGCCTCTCTCACACTCCTCTTTATGCCATGGATTTTTCACATGGTATCAGAGCTGGGTAGAGAGTTGAAGTGTGAAAGAGAGTGAAAAAATGTTTTCATCGCATTTTTTTAAATTTAAAAAAGGTAAAATTATGTGTTTAAGATAATGTTTCATTTGAAGTCAATGATATGATGCTTATCAATGGTGGTTACTGTTATGGTAAAGTATGACTATACGTCACATGGGAAAATGTATTTCATGGAAGGCAGTGATGACATATGATGATGCAAGATATGTAATGGTGATAATGATGTTGGGATTACAAAAATTCATGTTAAAATTAGGCGAGAGTTGCTGCAACAATTGAGTGATTTCTTGAAGATATACTCAACAACGCGCGATTCAATAAATGGCTCCATTGAAGTGGTGAAGCACAAATGTTGTTGACGTGCGAAGACATTGACGATGATGTATGAAGATGCAAATATTTGATTTACATAAAATGTTTCAGCTGCTAATGATAATGATGATATGATGATGGTGATAATTAAGATGATAATGATCATGAAGAAGATGATATTTTGAATTATGGGAGGCTGTTGGAAATATTTCTAGATATGTGAATCTAATTTTCAGGAGATTTAAAATTTATATAAATTATAGTTATGTGTTGTTTTTATATTTAGTCTAAAGGTGTACCTATTGGTTGTTTGTCCTTTGAATTAGGAGTACATTGTTAGGGTTATTCATGTAATGCCTATTTAAAGGCTCCTGAAGGTTTTAATGAGAAATTAGTAAGAATGTTAGCTATGTAGCCTCTCTCACACTCCTCTTTATGCCATGGATTTCTCACAACTAGAACCAGGTTTAAGGAAAAGGTATTTTCCATTGATTTGAAAAATTAAATTGTGTTTGCTCATTGAACAGTACAATTGTAATAACATTTTTCTGAAAGTTATTGATGAATATTTCTTTTAAGAGTTTGTGAAATAAGGAAAATATAAGGAACGTTAAGCGAGTTTTGAAATTGATTTCCAATTAGAATAGAAAGACTACGACGAAGATAGATTTTGGTTAGGGACTTGACTTGAAAAAAGGTTTTGGGTATAT
Organism: Papaver armeniacum; assembly: GCA_023531295.1. Lineage (NCBI taxonomy): Eukaryota > Viridiplantae > Streptophyta > Magnoliopsida > Ranunculales > Papaveraceae > Papaver > Papaver armeniacum. The sequence continues at coordinate 79,972 of JAJJWW010012362.1, read as the reverse complement.
TAGGTTCTTCGGTTTCCAAATGAGAAACAATACCATCTTCTTCCATATCCACATTTTCAGTTTGATCCGCTATTACAATCCTAATATCTCTAGCATTGCATATATATATATATATATATATATATATTCTATGTCTCGCATGTAACGTTTGTTGCTTTCTTTGAGAAATTCATTTTTCGCCATTATAACCTACATTAATATGAATGAAGCCTAACTTAGTAAAAACAAACATAGACATAAACTCTAAATTATAGTGAACAAATTTAGTTACTTATAAAAGTTATTTCGGTCCAATGTATTATTATTTTTGTTAACAATCGAAAGCAATTTTTAAAATTTATCCACTTCAACCTTAATGGTGCTAATTAGACATTGAATTCCACTATCATTACGAATATTATTTGGATTTCCACCATTAAGCATCTAGATATTTCAAATACTTTTTTCCATAATAAATTCCTATCATCTGCATTGATTTCTTCATTCTCTAGAAAACAAATGATGTAATTAATAAGATGCAAGTCTTGTTGAGAAGACTATTTCTTTTTCACCATTTTTGTCTAAAAAGGAGATGGAGAAGAAAATGAAAGAAAACAAAATGGAGTTTAGAAGATGATTTAGGTAGCTTTATGTGGACTATCAAGTTGTTAGAGAACAAGCAGAGTGCAAAGGACTATGGGAAGCAGGGAAATGGCTAAAGAACTGAAGTTAGAGAAGGTGTTCTTTGAACTGGATTTGAATCTTGTGGTTGATGCAATTAATAAAGAAGTGTTTAGCATAGATGTGAGACTTCACAACTTAGTGAGAGAAATTAAGCTTAATTATATTTAGCAGTTTTAATTCTTGGTAATGTATCTATGTGCCGAAAGAAAGAAACCAAGTAGAAGTTATACTATCTAAAGTCTAAACTAACAAGAGTACAGAGAATGAGTGAAGTAAGGATCTCATCTCCTCCCACTTACGTTAATGCTCATTTGCTAGAAGACTCAAACTCTGTAATTTGTTAAGAATTTTTAAGGGATAATTGATATTTAGTACTTACATTTTGTCCAACATTAGTGTTTGGTCTAACTTTTGTCCAACTTAATGGTTGGTACTTGGAAATAACGTTGACCTCGGTTGACTCGGTTAACTCTTGACTTCTGTTCAGAAATTATTAGAAAACTCAAATAAAATCTAATTATTAAACAAATTTACCATTATACCCTTTATTTTACTAAAATTTACATAATTATCATAGTAAACTACTGAAATGTATCTCTTTCTCCTCCAAACCCCATCGCCCACCACCCATGTCAATTTCTGTCTCTCTATCACTACCACTGGTCCACTGCATCCACAATAACATTTTCTTTTCCTTCTCCAAACCTAATTTTCTATTCATTACAAGAAACCATATTTTAAATCATACTTATCTCAACAAATTTTACTAGTTGGAGCTTAAATATGATGTAAGACGGACATAGATTTTCAGAACTCGATGTCAATAAAGAAAAATAACCAGCAGTTCCAAAATAAAAAAACTCTTCATTCATTCACATCAACAGTTGTATCTCTGTTTTACACCATACTTCGTTTTGTTTTTTTGATTTCCTTTTTATTTCTGAAACGATCAATTAACAATAGGGTATTATCAACAACACGGCTAAATTTATAGACGTGAAAGATTAAGGAACTCATATATTGGAAAGATTGGGTTAAAAATACCATAAGCAGATAAATGTAGTTCTCTGAGATTGGGTTTTGGTTTTCTTTTCTTACTATTTACAAGCCTCAATTCAGAAGAATTGACATCTATGGCGGCCATTTCTAGGGTTAGGATTAGTTGATATGATGAATTTTGAAGATTTAAGATTTTAATTATGAAATTTTGGGGGATAGATGGTGCAATAAATTCAGATCTGTATAGATTAAAGGATGAAGATTTAAAAGAATCTTGAAAATTTAGAAAAATTTTATATAGGTCTGAATTTTAATAATTAAAGATTTAGAAAAATGTTAACTATGAAATTTTGGGGAAATGAAAAGTGGGTTTGAAGAGGAAGTTCTGTTGTCAGTGAGGTTGGTGGTTGAGAAAGGGTGATTGATATGTGTATTAGAAATGCTTGTGAAAAGGGCAGATTGAGAGAATGTATTTCTATAAATAAGAGAAATTCCCATATATCAACTTTGAGATTGATTGATATTGGTATAAAATGTAAAAAATGCATTGAAATTCTAGTTCCCAGTAAGTGAGTGTGTTTCTATTCAAGGGATCAGTGACGTATTACGAGATGTGAGATTATATGTTCCGATGAACATATATGATAAGATAGTATTGTTTGAGACCAAGTTGCAGAGGAGAATTATTCACGTTAATGGAGGCGGAAGAACAATAGTAGGGTTAGGGGGTGTTTGATCTCTCCGTAAGCCAAGTAGTTTTTAAAACCACTGGATCCTGGCCCCTTTAAGGGTATATTTGTAAACTCGGTGTTTATATTTTATAAAATTAATTAATATTTGGTCAGAAACGGTCAACGACGGTCAACGTTATTTTTAAGTACCAACTCCTAAGTTGGACAAAAGTTAGACCAAACATTAATATTGGACAAAATGTAAGTACTAAAGATCAATTAACCCAATTTTTAATCAATAATTTCTTTCTCGTTTTGAAAAATAAAATAAAAAATCAGAAGATGAAATGGGGTAATTTGAGAAGAAAAACTATTTGCAATATGTATACATTTTTCTCAATTTTTTTTAAACAACCTTTAGGATTCGACGGTCCAATAAATAGAAGTAAGACCAAAATCAAATGCGAGAGGAGAAACTCGTCAGGTGTGTTTTATTGGAAATTTTGTTCATAATGGTTGACGTTTACCATAATCTAGCCAAACCCAAGAAAATCACCTCCCATGCATACTGCTTGTTCTAAAGAAAAATAATAAAAAAACAATCTTTTTGTTTACATAAGAAAATTTACAATATTATAAACCCGGATAGTTTGGTGCCTAGTCCACTTATTTGGGGCATGTTACTCGATGGCAAAAAGTTCATTAGAAATAAATTTCACACAACCCCTTATCCAGCTATTCTCTTACTACCTATTTTACCCTTGATTAATTAGCGTTACCCTTGATTAATTAGCGTTAATTGATCTTTTTAGATGTCAGATTAACTAACGTCAAATCAATCTTCAAAACACAACTTAAAAATTTGATTTTTTTTTCCCGAAAACACTTCTTAGAATCGGTTTCCGTTCATGCACTCATAAACTGATTATGGCTTGGTGTTTTCAAAATTGTATGCATATATAAAATCCGATTCCCAAAATCGGTTTTTTGTGGGACATATATAAATCGATTATTGCCTTTCATAAGAATTTTTTCTTCCATTCATTTCATATCTACTCCTTTTCGTATGAATCATGGATACACTTAGCACGTGCATCAAGCCTTTGAACCCCTAGACGACCCTAGTGGACGAGTTATAGTCTTGTGAGGGTTTACATAGAGATCTACCCACAAAACCTACACAAAAACTTCTAAAACCATCAATCTTCGTCGGAGGCAAGGTAGTTAATATCGCTTATCGGTAACGTATCGGTCGGGTCCTATACAAATGATAATATCTATTTTTACAGGCGATACATCATTTCATATGGAATTTCAATATAAAACCATAGTAAAAAAATACAAGGAATCATACACATATCTCAAATTTCCAGAATACAAGGTGGTTTATTAGAGCTTCTCCAATGGTCATTGTGTGTGTTTCCTATGTGGAAACATAGATAAGACATCCTTAATCTATTTTTCCTTAAAATTGGCGAGAGAAAAAAATCCATCTCCAACAATATTGCATGTAACATATTCTTTTAAATTCCATAATAAGATTTAGAGATAAAAATAGCTAGTTAATATATAAAGTCAATTCAATTAAGTAAAAACTGACTAGAATGGTAGACAATGTCAAGGGAAATGTCTAATACTAGACATTCACCTTGACAATGTCTACCCAAAGTCATCTATACATTGATTGAAAACATCAGGGTTGGAGAATGATTTTATAAAAAATGGATGTGTATCCTAGGTAGATTTTGACATTTGTCTCTCCACACACATGCCATTGGAGAAGCTTAATTTTAGCCAACGTTGTGATTGTTGTCCCATTATACCAGTAAATATTTTTTGTTATCCTTGATATTTATCTTTTATATTTCACTGCCTTGCAATCGAAATATGGTTTCCATCTTATATCCTACCATATAGTCATTGATTTTATATTATAAATATATTAGGTCTTTTTACCTTCTCCAATTGACGTCGCACTTCTCTGTAAAGACTAGATGCATGTTGATGAAAAATTTATTCACGAAACCGATATTATCGGTGTACAAGTAAAACCGATATATCGGTCTGTACCGGCCTGTACAACCGATAATAAATTATTTCATCTCTCGCCGATATTTTCGATATGTATAGGTATTTTCCGATATCCGATAAAAACCTGTAATATCGGCATGTACAACCGATATTGACTACCTTGGTCGGAGGAATCCGAGTCTGATTCACCCACCATAAAGTCCAGGAAATACTCCGTAATTTTGGATACCATGAAGTGATAGCTTGCATCAAATGTGAATGCTTCCCCCTTTTCCTCCAAGTTGCGCGCTTTCACGACTTGGTGCTACAAAAACACGACGCAAACATACTTTGTTAGTAGTGTGTCATTGGAAGATCAAACCACATGGATTACATAAAATAAACCACAAAAACACTTACAAATTGTTCAGTGGACAAGCTAAAGTGGCTAGCGTTCAAAATCCGATGTTGGATATATAAATAAACAAGTATCGCACTCTTGATGACTTGGTGCCTATCATGGATTTGTTGAACACTTCTTCCATTCGGATTCCTTAAAATCTTGCCTATATTTGTTATATACCTTTGTCCAAAAGGTTTCGACATCTACCCTTACGGAGGACTGATTTTTTATTCTTGTTTCGGCGTACCATGCTTTGGTGATTGCCAAATATTCGGCATAGTCAAACGATGTCATTTCTTGTATGTGGAGGTATGAAATGAGTAGTTGTGGAGTATATGGAGTGAGAGGAAATATAATGATCAATTTAGGGGGAAATGGGGTCCAAGGATGAGGTCTCTATATATAGACAAACACCCCAACGACTTGTTTTTTTCGAAAAAATGAAATAATTTGGCACAATCGGTCTTATCGAAGGTCCATATAATCCGATCATGTTTTTATGCCACCAAGAATCGGTCTTTATGTTAGCCAAAATAAACCGATTAAAGACAAGTAAATTTTTTTTAATTTTCATTGACAATAATCGGTTTAGATAAATTCACATGTGATCCGATTCTAGCTAGAAAAATATACAGAAAAAACAGCACAATAATCGGATTATAACGACTCCATACATAAACAGATTTTTTAATGGACCCTCGACATTCGGATTATGTTGACATATCGAGTAGCCTGATTGTTTGCATGTTTGGAAAATAGAATTATTGAGCATGCATAAACTTGTTTTACGATACACATAATTATAATTAAAACTTTAAGTGCATTGAGTTCAACACCATGATCACCAAAATATAAACCTTAACCATCCAAAGTATAAAGTTTTAAAAACTTAAAACTTAAACAACCAAGTCTTAAAAACTTAAACAACCAAGTCTAAAGTTTTTAAAACTTATAAATCATGGAGCACCAGCATCAGGAGCAGCAACACCAGGAGCATTTTCAGCAGCAGCTTCTGCTTCAACAATTGCTTGAACTTCAACCATTTCTTCAAACATTGGTTCCAAATGTCTGTCGCGATCCTTCCCATCGTAAATTAAATCCGTCATTCTCCTCGCAAACCTGATGACCTCATGGATCTCTTTCAGTGCAAGCTTGTCTACCAGTTTAAGGGCTTCCTCCAGAGGAGTCTCACCGCCATAGGCGAACTTGTAAAGGATTCTTTGTGGCACGCGTTGTGGTACCCTGTGAATATCCTCCTAGGTAAACTCTCGAGAGTAAAATACTAGGTGGATGAATTCCATATCTACAAAAAAAAAACAAAAATCTAGTTAACAATCGGTACATAGGAAAACATATGTAATCCGATTCTAAACACAAAAACACACATGCATTTCAAACATTGAGAATCGGTTATGTGGTACATATATAAAATCCGATTATGAATGAAATATAAAGAGACAATTCAACAATCGGTACATTAACAAGCAAATAAAATCCGATTGTGGAAACCCAGAGTTCAAAAGAATTTAGTGCCCAGAATCGGGTTATGCTAATGCACTTATAAACCGATTCTGGTGATGTCTTTTCATATTCCGATTTAGGAACCCAGAATCGGTTTATGTTAATAATTATATAAACTGATTATTTCCGCATGCTCTTCATGGTGAAGAACAAAAACCGGGAATCGGTTTATGCGATATGTCAACATGAACCGATTCTGGTAGATCAGAGATTTTGATTTTCATAAATCGAAGATTTAAACATATAAATCAATGAAGAAATGCAAAAACTAGAACGGGTTGATGGAGATTAACTTTTGGATCGAAGATCGTTGGTGAAGAGGATCAATTTTTTTTATTAGAGTTTTGAGAATTTGGAAAGATTATGATGAAAATAGAAAGTTTTTTTGATTTAGGTTTTTATGTGTTTGAATTTTACTGAAATTGGTAAATATTAGTATATATGGGGGTTAGTTTTAGGAATTAATTTGGGGTAAATTAGACTTTTTGGCAAATTTGACACCCCATAGCCATTTGGTAGAGTTGGGAGAGAAATTTGATAGGCCCCCAAATAATTGGCCTAGGCCCAATTTAGCCGGGTTACAAAAGAAGTAATTATACCACTATACACACAAGCATGGACCCCAAATTTATTGAGCATCAAAATTATAGAAACAAGAAATTAAAAACAACTTCACAAACAAAATTCAATAAGGTACCAAAACATATAGAAATTCTTCTGTCAGTTAGATGGACACACTGTTTGGTATTCCCCTGCCTGTAAGTCCGACGGGATTAGAAGGTAAAGGATAGGGACACAATAAAGTATACGGGACTTTTACAGGCCCAACTCTATTCTTCCACTGTTCTTCATTGTTCATTTCCACAATTCTATTCTCAATATTCACCAACTTCTCGCCAAAACTCTTAAATGCTTCAAGTGGAGCTGCATCTTTAGTCCAGTGATCAGGGCATTCTCTCTGCCCAAGAAATATTTCGTCGGCAGAGTGTTTGGATAAACCTTCAATGAGAGACATGCCAAGAAGTGTTTGTAGCTGGCTAGTAATGGTTTTCAAGAAAACTAAATCTGGATTCTTCTCAAGTTCATCATAATCACTTGTCCCTGGCTCAGGCATGAACAGTCTACTAACAGTTGGACGATTTGGACCATAACCTGCATATTGGTATTGTCCGAAATTCACTGCTGCATGGAGGGCTGAAGCTATCCATATGATAGTGGTGCATGTCTGAGTTAGTTTAGTTAAGGTTTGCATTTTTGGCCACCATGGTGCATCTTTCAAGTCACCATGACCCTTAGTTCTGAGTTCTTCCCACCATGATTGGATTTCCGCGTCCCCTTGGATTAAGTCATCTGTAGGATAGTAGAATGAATAATAGTCATTGACCCAATTTTCAATTGCTGACCAGATCTCCAGACCATCTACAGCAAAAGGATAGGCTTCAATCAACATGCGCAGACCATGTGGTTTGCTTGGGTCTCGAACAGCAATTCCCCTGAATGATGTAAAACTTGTCAATTTCCAAGCTAAAATGCACAAATGAATATCGGCTTGCATATGCAAATGGAGTAGCTTATGAGTTCTTACCTCTTAATAAGATTCTGTGGGAGTCCCTGCTCAGTGAAATTCCAATCTCTATATATTGTAGATGACATTTCCATGCCCAACTTATCTGGAAACACAGTTTGCTCAAAGAAACCATTTGTGGTGAGGTTAATATGACGACTCACAGCATTAATATTCATTGTATCTCGAAAGTGAGGTTGAAGAAGCTTATGAATTGGGTGGAGAACACTCAGTTGCCTATTAGCAGCAATTATGAATGGCTCAATTACGCAATGTGTATACAACCTACAGAAAGAATCCGATTAAACCGGTCGTCAATTTCAAACTCAAAATGACAGATCAAGTAAAAAAGTAGTGCTCAATTTCATAAACCAAAAAGTGGTACCAGTGGCTGATAAATTGATGAAAACCAGAGTCATTGACAACTGCATAAGCTTTGGCTAGCTGCCAAATCGAACCCTCGACGCCTTCTTGGGACGGAGTGTAAACCTTACTTTCAGCACCATAAATCTCGCCATCTGGATGCACCAGACTCAGCTCAATTGCCAAAGGCTTTAAGGTTCCATCTTCTTGCAATAAGAGGATTGTTCTGGTCGCGTATGTTTTTGTCTCCGTTGTATTTATCCGGTTTAAGTATGGTATCAAGTCATCATGGTAATCTAATGTGAATAACTTATTATTCTCTAGTGCCTACAAAAATATAACTCCATGCTATTAGAAAAAAATAAATAAATTAGAAGGCTTTTCCTCTTATCAACTTTTCGGTTTTCTAAATCAATTAGTTGAAATTATTGTGCAAGGAATGAAAACAAATTTCGTAATGGTAGTACCTCTTCTACTGTTAACCCGTTCATGTTCTTCTCAATATGGCTTTTGGTTATCGAACTGGTGTGGTCTCCATATAATGTAGGATCGAGTTTGCTAGTCGGAGGAAACTCCTGCAAATCATAATGGAACCCAAATCCAAAATTGATGCAAAATTAGAAATTTGGAAATATCAAAATGATAATAAAATTATTTGATTTCTATTTTCACCTTGAGAAGCCGTATAGCAATAGGGTTAAGTCCTGCAAGCATTTCTTTTTTTTTTGATCGGTCAAGAGGAGGATTCATTGAAAATAAGGTACTTAAGGGGTACCTTAACCCAAAAAATACAACCGAAACAAAAAATGGAAACCGACATGGGAGTCGATCACCAAAAAGAAAGAAAAAATTTTCAAGAGCAAGAGTAGACACATACTCTTGCTACTCCATGCCCTCTCAAATAGGACGATAGAAATTTGAATCCCATAAACAAACTACCATATTAGCCGTTAAACCTACCATCTTTGTGTTTGATTCGGCCCAAAGATAAGCTTGAATCTTGATATCTCTAATTATGCTTGCTAAATTTCTCATTTTATTGTTGAAAATCCTTGCATTCCGTTCCTTCCAAATGCACCACCATATCGCAACCGGAAGATTGTTCCAAATACGGTTAAGCCGCTCATCACCCCAATCATAACTCCAAGTTTGAATAGTTGTGGCAATGCAAGTATTGTAGTTCCAATGGAAACTACATCCTTCGACAAAGTAATTCCAAATTCTTTTAATTCTCCAACAATCATAAAACAAATGAGAACTTGTTTCATCTTCTTCTTCACAAAACCGACAAGACCTATCCACATCCATACCTCTTCTAGTAAGATTATCGGTCGTCATCAACTTATCGTGGGAGAGAAGCCATAGAAAGAAATTTACTTTATAAGGATATGACCGACTCCATATAATCTCGTTTGGGAAATTTATATCACCCGGCTCACTTAGAGATAACTCCATTCTTTACCGTATATGCCTCCAACTTGCCATTATCCCCAACCATCCATAATCTAGAATCTACAACTCCTTCTTGGATATTTACCAAATCTAATAAAGATTTTATAGAATCAACCTCCCTCATTATAGCTTGTGAGTATCTTTCTCGGGACATAAACTTCCAATTGATGCCGTCACTTGATATCTCATACAACCGAGCCACTACACACCCTTTAGTTCTTGAAGCTTCAAAAGCTAACGGAAATCTATTGCGTAGGACAACATCTCCGATCCAAAGGTCTTCCCAAAATCTAGTTTCGTTACCCGCCCCAATCTTGAATCTTATATGTTTATTGAAGTCTTCAAGCTCATTATATATATTATGCCACAAACTACACCCTTTTGGCCCTTTTGGTTTAAGAGTTTCCCATCCCGTCGAAATTTCACCAAATTTCTCTACAATTATTTTTCTCCAAAAAGCATCTTTTTCCGCCCCGAATCTCCACCACCATTTTTTGAGAAGAGCCGAATTTACATGTTTAGACACTCGGATCCCAAGACCTCCACTTTTTTTCGACTTCACAACCGTGGGCCAACCAATGTTATGAATTCTCTTCTTGTTTGAATCGTCATCCCACAAAAAATTTCTTACTATTCTATCAAGTTTGTAAGTTATGGAGCATGGAGCAAGAAATATCGATAAATAATATATGGGCAAACTAGCCAAAACACTTCTTATAAGAGTCAACTTACCTCCTCTTGATATCGACCGCCCTTTCCTCGAAGAAAGTCTAGAAGCACAAGATTCCAAGATTTTCTCCCACTTTAGTGATCCACTAGCCTTATCACCCAAAGGAAGACCAAGGTATATACTTGGGAAATTAGATCTTTTACACCCTAGCATACCCGCAAACCCATCAATATCTTCATTAAGAGCGACACCGAACAAACAACTTTTAGAGAAATTTATCTTCAACCCCGAAGTTAACTCAAAACAAAGAAGTAAATATCGGAGAGCATCCACTTGCTCATGCTTCGAATCAAGAAAAACAATGGTATCGTCGGCAAACTGTAGATGATTAACTTTTGTTCCTCCATTTTTCACCGAAAACCCCGATATTTTACCAACTTCTTGCGCCTTACTCAACATATGACTCAATACTTCTCCAACGATGGTAAAAAGGAATGGTGAAAGAGGATCACCTTGACGAAGTCCCTTACTACTACTAAAGAACCCATGAGACGAACCATTCACAAGAACCGAGAATTTTGAGAAAGATAAACAATTTCTTATCCAAGCACGCCAAACACCTCCGAAGCCCATTTTATATAAAACTTCATTTAAGAAGTTCCAATTCACATTATCAAACGCCTTTTCAAAGTCTAACTTGCATACTAACCCCGGATCTTTGTGACGAAGTCTAGAATCCACACACTCATTTGCTATCAAGACTCCATCTAAAATTTGACGACCCTTTATAAAGCTAGATTGATAGGGAGAAATTAAGATAGGAAGATATACCTTAAGTCGCTCCGCTAGAACTTTGGAGATGATCTTGTAAACACTCCCTATGAGGCTAATAGGTCGAAAATCTTTGACCTCCTCCACACCGATCTTTTTAGGAATGAGAGCTATAAAATTGTTCTTTAAAGATATATCAAGGATATTATGATCATGAAACTCTTTGAAAACCTTCATTAAATCTTCTTTTAAAAACTCCCAACCAATAATATAGAATTTCATAGGGAATCCGTCCGGACCCGGAGCTCTATCCACACCTAAATCATGAATTGCTTTCTTTACTTCCTCTTCACTAAACGGCCTCTCCAACCAATTTCTAGCTTCTTCGTCAATTTCCTTTAAACACATATCTTTAATTCTCGGTCTATCATTTGAGGCTTCCTTGAAGGCTTCTTCAAAGTGGTTGGCAATGCCTTCTTTGATCTCATCTTTATCCCCGATCCATCTACCATTGATACGAAGATTATTGATGTTGTTGAAAGCTCTATGAATCTTTAGCATACGATGAAAATGCTTGGTATTTCTATCACCATCACGAATCCCTTTGACTCTTGATTTTTGTCTAATCAAGATTTCTTTACGCCTATATGCCGTCTCAAACTCAACTTTGGCCGTCACAAGCATATCTTCTTCGATCTCGGTAAGATCTCTATCGTCATCAAGATCATCCAAAACTTTAATCTTGTCAAGAGACGCATCAAGAGCTTTATCAACACTACCAAAAGAATCTCTATTCCACTCCTTCAACTTTTCTTTTAAAGCATTTAGTTTCTTAGAGAAGCATGCACTCGCCGAACCTACAAAAAAGAAAGACTCCCACCATTCTTTCATTAAAGCAATTACGTTAGTACCTTCAAGCCACGCTAATTGAAACCGGAATGGACAAGCTCCCCAATCCGTCACAAGAGAGCATAACTCAATAGGGAAATGATCCGAGAAAGGCCTTACTTGCCGCTTCAAGACAAGATTTGGGAAATGATCCTCCCAATCCGAGGTGAATAAAAAGCGATCAATCTTGCTCTTCTTATTTGGTGGTCTACCCCACGTGTACTTTGCACCGGAAATAGGCAAGTCCATGAGATTGAGATCATTGCAAAGATCATCAAAAAATTGCATTGAGCTTGAGACTCTACGACATCCCTTTCTTTCCTCCATAACTCTTATTTCATTAAAATCACCCCCGATGCACCACGGCAAACCGTCCCAATAACTACGCAAAGTAACCAACTCCATGCGAAATCTTTTCTTTTCTTGAGTATTACAAGGACCATAAACACCGGTAAGAACCCAACGAAAATTATCTTCCAAATTACGACAAGAGATGCTTATTGTAAAGATACCTTCAAGAAAGTCATCCACTTCAATTAAATCCGAATTCCATATTATCAATATACCACCGGATCTTCCATAAGAGTTTAGCGCAATCCATTTACAAGACGACACTCCCCAACATTGGCGCACAATAAAATCGGAGCAAACACTAAGCTTGGTTTCTTGAATAATAAGAATTGTAGGCTTCCATTTCTTCACAAGATTTTTCAACTTCGACCGCTTATCCGGATCCCCAAGACCATTTACATTCCAAGACACTATGTTAAACATTGAGAACAAAGACAACCCAAAAATAGCAAGAAAAACACAATCCCAAGAAATTACCGCCGGTTGCATGCTTCCTTAACAAATTCATCTTTCAAAGCGTTTGCATGAGATAAAATTGTGCTTGTAACAAACGAGATTTCATTTTTAGATAGAGTGATTCCGGAATCCTTACCTGCCTCATTTAGTTTACCATATAAGAAATTGAATTTTTCAACTATCCGTCTTGCCATCGTTGCTGCGTCAACAACAGGCTCTTCAACTTTGTTGACGGTACTAGCTCTAGAGTGGGATACAAAGATCGTCCTCTTCATCACTGATATGCCCTTTGTTGAAGCATCTTGTTGAACCTCTACATTTCTCTTGGCACCACCAAGAGCATCTTTGTTGATTGAACCAAATGAAACATAAGAAGATGAAACACCATTGGACATTTTGGTCTTCAATTTTTTTTTTCAAACTTCTCAGGGAAGAAGAATTTACGCCAACTGAGCTTGAGCACTTAGTATCAGACCCACTATCACGACCTGTAGCATTAGAAGATATATCGTTTGAGTTTAAGAACCGTTTTTTGGGGACCAGCCTTTTTTGGGGGGGACCATTGTTTTATTTTGGGTAAGACATTAGAAGTAATTCTAGGTCACCCCTTATCTAAATATTTATATTAATACCAAAACTACCCTCTGATTATATTTGGTTAATGATTAGTTAGTGTGATTAGTGAAATTATTTTGAATAAAGATTTGAGATTTAAAAAATCAGATTTTTTAAAAAGAAGTAGAATTATTGAGAGAGAGAAGTTTGAGAAGTTGAAGAACAAAACCATGGAAAATAAAATTTTTTTTGAGTTCACTAATCTAGACTACTCAAGTGATGATTCAATTGATGATAGCTCATCTGAATCTACATCTCCTTCATCTCCTAGAGTATATGTCAATCTTCACAATGATCCGGATATGGATAATTTCTTAGATGGTGAATGTATTCTTCCCCAAAGCCAATCTCAAGATGAGAACGATGGATTTTACCAACCACAACCGGAGGAAGACTATTTGGGTACCCAGGTATGCTCTAAACTTAGGTAATGTTGGTTGAATTGGTTCAAATTTTCAAAAAAATGTGAATTTTTAGAGTAGATTTGTGCTTGTTCGGTTACCTTGTGTGAAGAACATGTAACCGAACTCATCTGAAAGTGTAGTTCGGTTACTTTTTCTAAACACGCAGGTTACCGAACTCTCCATTAATGGAGGTTTTTTGTAGTTCGGTTAACGGAGTAGTAACCGAACTCTATAAATAGGATTACAGTGCTATGTTCGGTTTGGTCGAAATGTAACCGAACTTAAGGGTCTATGAGTTCGGTTAGTTCGCAACCAATAGCTAACCGAACTTACGTAAAATAATATTTCACATTAGTGTATAAAGTTCGGTTGGTTCGCAAACTTCGTACCAACCCTTAATCTAACCGAACTTACGTCCAATAAAATTTTGATTTAGTGTACGTAAAGTTCGGTTAGTTGTGAACTTGGCTGTCAAACCGAACTATGAGTTCGGTTTTCCAGAAAAATAATCATATAACCGAACTTAGGGTCCATAAGTTCGGTTGGTTCGCAAACTTCATCTAAACCCACTACCTAACCGAACTTACGTACAATAAAATATTGAATTAGTGTACGTAAAGTTCGGTTAGCCCTCAACTTGCTTGGCAAACCGAACTCTGAGTTCGGTTATACCGATAAAAGTATCATATAACCGAACTTTAGGGTCCATGAGTTCGGTTAGTTCGCAAACTTCATACCAACCCACTACCTAACCGAACTTACGTACAATAAACTTTTGATTTAGTTTACGTAAAGTTCGGTTAGTTGTCAACTTGCTTGACCAACCGAACTATGAGTTCTTGTTAGCTCCGATAAAATAATATTGTAACCGAACTTATTTCTGATTGCAATTGATGTTGTTCCTTTTCTTGTAGATTGAATGTCAACCTATACCAATGGATAATCAACCTTCTCCGGTTGGCATGCTGTTTGAAGATACATCTAATCACTATGTCAATGATTTGGTATTTGATGAAACTATTGATGCGAAGAATTGGGCTAGAGAGCATTCCATGAAAGCCATGTGCGTATTAGTTTTGAATGGAAAAGAAAGCCAAACTCGTTTTGAAATGGTTTGTGAGAGAAGTGGAGATCCCAATGTTAGTCACAAGAAGAAGGGTTATGTGTATAAAGGAAAGACGACGAGGAAGAACACAGCGTGCTCAAAGAAAACTAAATGTCCGTTCAAGCTAGTATTTAGTAAGTGCAAAAAAAAGAATGGATGGGTTCTATCTATGGATAAGGTGGTAGGCCATCATAACCACCCTCGTCCGGATGATCTTGAAGGACATGCAATGGCCGCTCGGCTCACTCCTCAAGAAATGGAGAAAATAGCTAAATTTAGGAGAATGGGAATTTCACCACTTAACATGCTTCGCTTACTAAAGGATGATAACAAGGATAATGTATCATCTTTGACGACCATTTACAATGCAATTGAGACAATTAAAAGGATTGAATGGAAGGATAGAAAAGTGATGCAACAATTGTTTTTGGTAGCTAAAGAGAAAGGCTACGCGGTTCAAAAGAAGGTGGGTCCGGAAGATCAAATAACGCATCTCTTCATTGCGCATCCGAAGAGTGTTCAATTGGCTCAATCCTTCCATCAAGTTCTTATAATGGATTGCACTTACAAGACTAACAAATACGAGATGCCATTGTTGAATATTGTTGGTCGTACCTCGACGAAGTCACCGTTTACCGTTGCTTTTTGTTTTCTAGAAGATGAGCAAGAACCAAGTTACACTTGGGCGCTACAACAAGTGAAGGCCATATACCGAGATGATGATATCCCCGCGGTTATAGTGACGGACAACGATGTAGCATTAATGAACGCAATAGAGAGAGTCTTCCCATTAGCACATAATATGCTTTGTACGTTCCATATTTGGTGTAATGTGATGAATAGGTGCAAGCCTCAAATTTGTCCACCAAAGAGGAAAGCATTTGAAGAGATTAGTAAGCTACCTAAGATGAACAAGCGACTGCAAAAAGAGGAATTCGATATACAATACACTATAAATCACGCTAAATGGGTTGCTTTCTCTGGTAAATGGGAGTCATTGACTTGGTCTCTCACCGAAGAAGAATATAATCTAAATCTTGCGGCATTTATCGAACATTGGTCTAGCCCCGAATATCCCGAGGATATTGTAACGTATGTGGTTAAGCAATGGTTGGAACCGCACAAAGAGCGCTTCGTTTATGCATTTACCAACCACCATAAACACTTTGGGAATCAAGCGACAAGTTTGGTAGAATCGGCTCACCATCGGTTGAAGAAAATCTTTTTGGATGTGTCGATAATTTTGTGATTGTGTTTAATGCAATGGAGAATTACTTCAACCGTGAGATTGATAGAATTAAATGGAAGTTTCAAAAAAGCCGCATCATGAAGTACAAAAAGATTGTGGACAAAGGTGGTAACATCACGAATATGGCGGACCTTCGTTTGTTTAAGGGACTTCATTATAATGTTTCGCGTGCTTGCATTAAGAGGTTAATGGTAGAGGTTCATTTGATTGACATATGGGGAACCAAGCCGGACGAGGTGTGTGTTTGCAACATGATGAAGTCTATGGGACTTCCTTGTCGCCATATGATAGTTAAGTATGAACATGGCATAATCCCTCTAAGCGATATAGATCCATATTGGCAACAATTAAGTTTTGTCCCTCCTCCAAAGGGCGATGTCGGAGAAGAGTTTGGTGACAATGTGATGGGAAGAATCGTTATCGAGATGTACCGGAACATGAACAAACTCGAAAAGCAAATCTTTTGGGATGAAATGCGGCCAATTGTTTATCCACACACTTCGGAGAATGTGCACGAACCGAAAAAAGGCAAGGGCAAAGGTAGGCCAATCACCAAAGAAACAAAAAAACAAATAAGAGAATATGCAAAGGTGTTGGGTAAGAGGAAAAGTGAAATGACCCCTTTTACTAGAGACCCTTGTGGGCATGAGCATACCGCAGCGAAGTATCAAGAAGATTCTAAGAAAAGG
Source organism: Papaver armeniacum (assembly GCA_023531295.1). Classification (NCBI taxonomy): domain Eukaryota; kingdom Viridiplantae; phylum Streptophyta; class Magnoliopsida; order Ranunculales; family Papaveraceae; genus Papaver; species Papaver armeniacum. The sequence goes on along the minus strand of JAJJWW010012362.1, from coordinate 63,128 downwards.
TCTAGGAATACTGTGGAAAAGGGCGAAACAAGTGAACGGGATATGAAGAAAAAGGACCGATGTTACGCTCGCAACCAACCCCACCTACTCCATCGGAACCTAGCCAACCAATTCAACGAGACGTTAAGCTTAAGGCTCCAATATGCCGCATCCAAGAAAGAAGTCGACCAATTGATGATACATCAACTTTTGTTGATAGAAGGTACTTGGAAGAGCTACCTACATATATTAGAAAGTACGTCATATCCACCGACGACGTCCTGCGGATGGTAATTGCGGATTCCACGTTGTCGTACAACAACTAGGGCCTTTCCTTTGGAGGTGCAAAGTTGTATAATGATAATCAAATCACTTATGTCCGGCAAAGGATGTTGATGAAGCTAAAGGACAACCCGGACTTTTACAAGCGAATGTTGTCCGATGGGGATGCTAGTCTCAATGTGCAGTTTATTAGGTATCAAAGGCGTCTCCACGGGGGGGATCCAATCACAAGGGATCATTGGATGGGCATTCCGATATGTGGGCACTTAATCGCCGAAGCATTCAATTGCGTGGTTCACTATTTCTCAAAAGGTGCTAGTTTCACATACACTCCGAAAACAAAGATATGTGTCGAGCAACTTAAACGTAGGAGGGTGGTGATTGCGCTTGTTAACAACAACCATTTTATAGGCCTCCGGTTAGAAGACGATTGTCCACCGCTCCGATATGCGGATACTCTTATTGGCAAGGATTTAACCCCGACACAATGTTGGGATGGTGTATTAAGTACGAGCATAACATGGAGATGTGGAAAACTTTGAAGGATTCGGAAAAAAATCATACACGAGGGTGCAGTTTCCCTTGCGGATGATTAAATGTACCATTGATTATACTAAGTATGCTCTGAACATCAACACAAGAATCAAAGATTGTGTTTTTTGGAATTAAGTCTTATTTTTTGGGTTATGCTTTCAACATTTTCATAAGAATAAGAGACGAGACTGTTATTTTGGATTTTTTTTTTTTTTTTTTTCATATTGAAACTTAATTACATGACATCGCCAAACAGAAGAGACATCAAGAAACTTTTGTTCGGTTAGGAAATGAAATTAGAGGACATTGCCGAACTAAAACTAAAGCTACATAACATTTAATATCCAAAACGCGTTATGAAAAAGTCTTTAAGGAGGCGGAAATGATATTCATATTTGAAATCCTTTCTCTTCCATCTTCGCCATTCGTTTTTTTGATGTTAAAATGATTTCGGAGAATCCTTCACCCCTAAGTCGATACCGCCTTACAATACGAAATAAAGCCATAAATTCCACAACTCTAGCTCTAATCTTGTCGAATCGAATGAACAATGCTATTTGATCACGGTTATGAGGGTTTGTTGTGTCGGAGCAGTTTCTCAAGAATTTTCCCCAATAACTTTGACTCATAATACCATTCATTCTTCGTTCTTCACCCCTCTTTGGATAGTATAGTATGTAGTTTCGCAAAGAGATAGATCTTCATCTAGAGTAAATTTAGGAGTAGTGGCTGCCATTATTAGAAGAATTTGAGACAAAATGTTATCTATGAGACACATATTTATACCATCAAGGTGTATAACGGCTATAAAAATAGCCGTTTCTTGACATTAGTGTCATTCAAATTTCAAACTACATAGTTCGGTTACATAACAAATGCATCGAGAAAACCGAACTCAAAGGTTCGGTTGGTTCCGTAAATCTTAGGTAACCGAACAGTGTAAACCACCAAATTTACATTGTAATGTTCGGTTACCAACAAAAATCGGGTAACCGAACTAATCACCAGTAACTTTTGTTTGATCTAGCTGGTTTTGAGTTCGGTTACATTACGAAATCAGCGAAGAAACCGAACTTTTCCGAGTACCAAGTTCGGTTACTCGCATAATATTGTCAAGGAACCAACATTACATCAGAACTTCTTGTTCCGAGTTCGGTTAGATTACGTTTTCTACAGTAACCTAACTTTACACTTTAACTTTTCAAATTTTCTTGTTCTAAGTTCGGTTACATCGCATTACTCAGCTTAACCGAACACTTTGGACGAAGTTATTGCCGACTTTGAAAACCAACGGTAACTTTGACTAGTAGGAGCAATTATTGCGAAGTAAACTGTTTTTTTTTAAAAAAAACTAGCCGTTGGGTACTTTTTTGCTATAAATAGAGACCAATCTCTACCAAACTTATTCACCCATCACTTTCAATCTTCCTAAATCGATTACTCATCACTTTGGAACACTAAAAATGGCTCCAACTCCGTTCAATGATCTAGAAGATGTTGCTATTGTCAGAGCACACACCACTCTCACAAAGCACTCCGTTGAGGAAGCGCAATGGGTGACCAGTAACGAAGACCCAACAAGAGGGCCTTACTTTGGGGATGATCAAAACACCAATGCTTGGTGGAAACGGGTGTTTAAGGTTTTTAAAGCACTAAGCGGAAATCGTTATAGGAGGACGCTCCAGAGCAAATAAGGGAAAGGTACGCATATTTATACAATGAATGCGTCAATTTTGTTGAGAAACGCAATTGAAAGCTCGTAAGACGCTATGCCAAACGAAGACCGAATGGATAGAGTAAGTTTGTGAATCAATAGGCCTCTCATCAAAAAAATATTTATTTGGTTATGATTATTCAACAACGCTAACTTATTTAAAAAATTGTTTTCCCAAAGTATACTTTGGGTCGGAGCCAATACTTAATTAAGGTACGGTCATGAGTTTCGCACGAGGACTGCTACACTCTCTTGGAGGAAGTTGAATGGCAATTAAACAATATAATTAAAATCGTAGAGAATCCCTAGGGCGATGAATTGAACAATTTTATGTGTTTTACTTCTATTTTATTTCAACTACATGTATGTTTTTTCGATTCAATAAAATGAGTGAATTCAAATCTTTTAAGGTCAATTTTAGCTGGTTTGAGTTCGGTTACATTACGAAATCAGCCAAGAAACCGAACTTTTCGAGTACCAAGTTCGGTTACCCGCATAATATTGTCAAGGAACCGAACATTACATCAGAACTTCTTGTTCTGAGTTCGGTTAGATTACGTTTTCTACAGTAAATCAACTTTACACTTTAACTTTTCAAATTTTCTTGTTACGAGTTCGGTTACACCGCATTACTGCGCTTAACCGAACATTATAGTTCGGTTACCTTCAAAATATTACCGAGACAACCGAACATTACATCTGTAACTTTAGGCGTATTTTCTTGTCATGAGTTCGGTTAGGTTCCTTTCTTGTATGTAACCGAACATTAAGTTCGGTTGATCCAAAAACATTGTAGGTAACCAATACATAGTTCGGTTGTTTACTGAGATTTAGTATATTAACCGAACTAACTAATTGTTTCTTAAAAATTTGAATGTAATGAAACACTTAATCGTCAAATACCCAAACTAATCCCTTAGAACACAAATTAAAAACCAAATTAAGAAATTTAATTAATAATCATAAGGAAACAAACTACCAAATCCGCAATTAAAAAGTCTTCCAAACATGAGAAACCAAAGTAATAATTGTTGCAATCACTCATTTACCACGACCACTACCAGAAACTTTTCTAGTCTTGCGTTTAGGAGCTTTAGGTCGTCCTTCGTCACTAGGAGTGTCATCTCCACTGTTTTGTTGTTCAACCATCCGACTTGAACCTTCCCCTTGTCGGCGACTCCTCTTCGACGGCATGGTCTGGCTTGGATCAACCTGGCTTGTATCGACAAGGCTGGGATTAAAAACATTAGTTATTTGGTTGTACAGTCCTGTTTGTTCTCGAGTATCCATCGGCTCTCCACTCCGGATTTTTGCCATCATTTTCTTCAACAATTTTCCACTTGCCTTCACCTATTCTCATCAAAAACATAAGTAACTATTATTTTTCAATACTTCATAACAATTTGAAACACAAAAAATAAGAGTAAATTTCTTACCGCCGAATTCCACAAGATCAAGGCCTCATCACCACACAGAGGGGTATGCTTCATAATTTTCTTAGCCTCTTTCTCCACTGCCTTCGCTTTTGTCTTCTCAGCACGGGCTTGTTGGACAGCGTTTATTACACGAGGATGAGAAACATGTTCATACCATTCCATATATCCCTCAATCGGCGGCATTTGGCTCATCAAAAGAATCTTGTAACTCTTCAAACTGAACAAGATAATCCCCAAAGTTCTTCCAGTGGTCCACCGATGGAGCAGGATCGTATTTGGGGGTGAACTTCAACCTTGAAGTTGAAGTTTTCCACTTGTGGAACACTTTGGACACAAGAAACTTGTCTTAATACTCTTAGAGGATTATACATTGTACAACCTCCAGGATGAAACAACGGTCCATTATACCCCTAAACGGTGAGAAATCAATAACCTCAACATCCTCCTCGTCTTCATCTGATGGAATGGTGTAAGGATGGAAAACCACATCTTCCACTGTTAACGTATCCAATTTCTCCCTCAACTCCAACACCTTTTTTTTCTTATTCTTTTCCTGTGAATTCAAAAATTCATATTTACCAGCTGTAGGCTTCCCATAAGGCCAAGGAGTGTGAGCATGAGACAATTGAAGTTTAGGGAAGTGGTCGTACACCCAAACCTATAAGAAGAGGCAACAAATAATACATTCGCAATATGATTAGTAACAATACACATTCATTCACTTATATATTGAAACACACAAACGATAATTTAACGGGGTACCTGAACAAGGGTGTATAAGCCTCCAAAATATAGACTCTTAAGCCTCGAAGCTTTTCTGAGTTCCTCTTGAACGAATGAAAGCACCGCAATGCCCCAACAGTAGTTGTTCACCTCATCCAAGGGGTCCAATAGCTGGAGGTAATGAGCATTTACCACGTGACCTGAACTGTCAGGGAAGAAAATGGTTCCTAGTTGATATAACAAATAAGCAGACCACATGGTGCTTAATCTTCTTTCTGTCATCACCAACTTTCCTCGAGCAACCAAATCTTTCGTCCCCGAAAACTCATCAAACAAGGTCTTGACTTGATCTTTTCAACTTCTTCTTGTACGTGCGGTCTGCCTCGAACTCATTATACTCATCACCTTCGTCAGGCTCTTTGTTAGCTCGTCTAAACTCACATTGTGCCTTTTTATCGCTCCATCCTAGACACCTTTCGCATAGCTTTTCAAGAAGTTCAAAACTCATCAAGGATCGTAGCCATCTCGAACACTTGTTCCTGTTATTGGTAGGGCTGTGATTCTAAAACAATCGTCCGAGTAATTGCCATCTCACCAAAAGGTAGATGAAAGGTATCCGTCTCTGGATAAGACCTCTCGGCAAATGCAAAGAATAAAGTGACAGATCAAATTTTTGGTGCGCATGTTGTATCCCGTTCCATAGTACACAATCAAATACCGCCAAGCGCACCTCATCACACTCATTTTCTATATTCCATATCTTGTTCTTTTGACGTTTCAAAACACGAACAACATTATTATGATCCTACAAAAGCAACAAACTATCTTATATACTAATATATAGAAAAGAACAATATATGTCAAAATATAAGTTCAAATAAAAGAAGATGACTGAGAAATCTTGATGGTTAAGATTGAACCATACCTTTGCCGCAAAGATCTTGGCAGCCCATGAGTTTTTGTAGCCCATCAATAACTCCCTCCATCTCTCGGAGTACCATAAGTTGGATTCTTTGGAGACAAACACAAATTGTCATCGGGAATGTAAGAATATCTAGCACAAGGCTTGTTAGGCGTCTTTCTAGGTTTCTTTTGCAATCGTTTCTACTTGTGCCTCTTCCTCATCAACTTCCTCTTCATCCAACTCCTCCTCTGATTCAACATCATCCTTATCTCCATCTTCCTCATCTTTGTCACCCTCATTTGGTTCACCACCATCTTTGTCACCCTCATTTCCCCCTCCTTCAGCTGGTTCACCATCATTGGCACCCTCATTTCCTCCTCTTCAAAATGGTTCACCTTCTCCACCTTGATGTTGTTCTTCATTGCCCATCGCTTCCCACGATCTCTTCATTGCCCATCGCTTCCACAATCTCTTCATTAACTTGTTGGATTACGTTGTCAACATTATCTCTATTAACACCATCTTGATCACAACATCCGGTAATGACCCACCTCTATACTTAGCATTTTTGGTTCCACGGTGACCGGCATCACAATGTACTTTGCCTCGAGGGGTGGGAGTTCTTAGATCTTCCAAGAAAGGTTTGTTTGGTTTTTGCCTCTTCCACTAATCAAGAAAACAAAAGATATTAGCTTAAACAAAATAGGCCAACTCTAATTTTGGGGACCATAGTATAGTTCGGTTAACAAATATTTTTTGAGAACAAACCGAACTAAACATTGGTAAATGTTAATGAAGAGTTCGGTTTGTCATCATTTTTGCGAACTAACCGAACTCAACATATTTGCAAACTATCAAGAGTTCGGTTTGTCAAGTTTTTCTAAAAAGTTCGGTTACATTATTTTTTTTCCTAAAGTTCCTAATTTACTTTATAAGGTTAGATTTTTATGCGAACAAACCGAACTCAATATGACAGTTGGTTACATAAAAACTCATATTAGCGAGGCAAAAAAGCGGAGTTCGGTTACATGTAAAAAAAAATTATTTTAACCGAACTTTAAGTTCTTTTGAAATTTTTTTTTGGCTTCCTTGCGATCTAACTTAGAACTTCAAGTTCGGTTACCTAGTTTTGATACCTAGAGAACCGAATCGTTCTTCGTGTTCTTCCTTTCGGGAAGTTCGGTTAACAAAATTGGGTTTTTTTGAAACTCGACCTAACCGAACTATGCACTGTAACTGCCATTTGAACCCTATTTTGATGATTTCTATTCATTTAAACGAATCAAAATCAAATTAAAAGCAAGGGGTTTGTTGCAAAATACCTGCGAATCGGTCCCATGGCGAGAATCGGGAGGCTTCGACAACCGCCTATTATACCGGATTATGGCTTCACTTGGTTGTTCAACTTCTTTTTGAATCTGAAAATCGCTCGGATGATTTGCTAGATGTCCCAATCGAGACCTTCTCCTTGAAGTCTTTTGGTTTGCTTTCGAAGAACCATTGTTATAGTCGATTGATTAATCGACGATGAATTTTTTTGAATCGACGATTAATCGATGGAGTCGATGAAGACGATGTTGTATTTGGGGAAGAAGAGAAGCGAATAGGGAGCAGTTTTGATAGAAACTGTTTTTTGGTTTTGGTTTTTTAGTTTTAGGTTTTGTTTTAGATTATTAGGTTAGGGATAATTTTAATTAGGGTAAGGGACAAATTGGTAATCTTATGATTTTTAGGACATCCCTTAACATTGTAGGGTAGGGGGCCTTATAAAACAATGGTCCCCTCAAAAAAAGGCTGGTCCCCAAAAAACGGTTCGAGTTTAAAACCAAATGGGCTTGAGAAGATGGCCCAACCTGATTATCAACAACAAAATTTGAGTTATCGTTTACATCACGTGCATCACGACCTTCTTTGACTGGCACAGAAGATTCAAAATTTGAATTATTGACGCACGGTTCAAGAGGCAGAGATGGCATCACATTAGTCAACACAATGTCGACACCAACGGTACCATCGACTAATTCCGTACACCCGTGATTTTTTCCAATCCCCGTACTTCCACCTCCTCCATCTTCTTCCTCCTCCTCTCCTATCACCGGACTAGATTTCCGCGCCACCGCTACCAAAATCAGGCTCCATGCGGTCTTTAACAATAGAAACTGGTTTCATATCATGACGACACGGCTCTGGTTGATCACCAAACGAGCGAATCTCTGCCCAAAATTTTTTGTTTACTATGTTTAATTCTTGACGCCAAACTCCATTACTAATAGGGCCATTAACACATACTTTAATTTCGGATAAATCGGTAGCCATAGAGGTTTGTGGCTTATTTCGATCAAACCCCCAAAAGAATCACCAATGGATTTAAACGATGTATAGCACCACAAGTTAAAGGGGATTCCTTTCACTCCGATCCAATTCTTCTTACGGATGCTCGACGGATTTGGTTGAGGGATTTCATTAATATTTGAATACCAAGGATAAATAAGAATTTCTAATTCATTAACTTTCCAGTGCACCAAGTATTCTAATACGATTAAATTCTTTCTTAGTATCAACAATAAACACCGCTCTGAGATCATCAATTGGTCAAGTTCAAAGCCATAACTCCATCCTAGTCTGTCCATAATCCATCTGCCCACTTCTTTCCAATTAAAGCCGTTTGAGGCCAATTCCACAACCATAGTACGAAGCCAATATGAATTAGGATCTTGTTCGGAGATTGGATTTACATGAGACAAGCATCCGACTACTTGAGATTTCTGTTTTAAACAAATCCCGAACCAAGCATTGCCTACAAGATCGTCCCTTGTGGTCTCAATCATCTTTTTCTCCTTCGATTTTGAGACACCAAACAATAGTCTTTCGAACATCATCCTGTTTCCCACCATCCTTCACCAATGTTGCTACTTAGGAAAAAGAGCGTAAAGTCGGATATTGCTTATTATGAGAAACCAAGATACGAATGAACTGTCCCATGTCATTTTCTTCACGAGAGGCTAAGATCCAGTCTTCATTTTCTCTAAAATTCCACTTGGAGAGCTTACTGAAACCACCTTTAGCTTCCCTCTTAAACAATCTTGATAGCCATAACCCAGCCTTCAAATCTAAGCCAACAAAATCTTCTCTTACTCCCAGACCAAATTGCAAGGTGGAGAACATCTCCCAATCCCTTTTTACCCATTGAGCCTCCAATAATTTTTCGTTCGATCTTAATCCTCTCACCTTCTCTTGGTTTCAAATCTGATTGCCTACCCCTATTTTCTTCCCAGCCCCTGTTTACTTTACAACCCCTCCTTATCAATGATCGAGATCTCCTTCTTCTTACCTGCGTGAAACCATCTTCATCAACAACTCTACTCCGATTCACCATTACTTCGTACTTCTGTCTCTTGAGCTTTTTCTCTCTCCTCCCTGCAAGCATTTCTCGTCCGAATTCTTCGTCACTCCTCCAAGCGAACTCATCAGCTGCAAACATACCATTGAACCAATTCGAGCAATTAGCTTAGCTTCAAATTTTAAAACAAATTGTACTAGCATATGTTATTAGTTATGGATATGAATTTACCTTGAATCACATCAGGCTTAGGGAATTTGAAAGGTTTCTCCCCATCCGAGCGAAAGATTTCTTTAACCAACTCTAAGTTGAAGCAGCGGTTTGAATTCACTGAAGGAGAGGAATCCGCAAGTTGCTCGACCTGTCCTTGGTACCCGTCGTAAAGATGTAGCACGTCTTCGAAGCTATTGAATTCATTATGTGCTTTATCGAAGATTGCTTTTAATTCTGGTCGAACTCCCTGACCCAATGCCTTCACTCCATATGCTAGAAAATCTGACAATTTGATTTGACTAAACCTTTCATCACTAGGAACATAAACGTTCAAACTCAATTTGAATATTTCACTTTCATATCTTGGATCTGCAATTAAATAAATGATAAAATCAGTAAAAAATTCTTTGTAAACTCATGAAAAAATGGTTATTGCAATATATCTTAGTGAAAGGTGGATGAGAACCTTTTTTCATGGGTTTTCTCCCGGTCCTTCCTCTCCGAGGGTAAGGAAACTCGATTGTATTTCCGAGAACAGGACGACCAGTTCCCAAATCATTGTACAATGCATAGTCGTACACTCGATCCCATGCTTGACGTTCTCCAGTTCCATCTCCTCTAAGATTTTTGAGTTCGTCATCTCTATATTTACGTAAAGGTTCCGGTGTGTTATTTGTCAGATAACTCTGGTTAGAAAAGAAAACCCGAGTGCACTTGTAACGTTTGGAAGGGTAGACCCAAGAATTACAGACAAAATATACAGGACCTACTTCTGGAACATCTTCTAAAGTTAAGGTTTTGAGTAAGAATTCACTGTGGTGAAAATTCTTGATTAAAAAAGCACCAGGGACTCCAATTGATTCATCCCATTCAAACGTAACATTAAATTCTACTGCTTCAGCTGTGAAAGATGATATCTTGTGGTTCCAATCTTCTAAATAAGCTTCTTTACTGACTTTTCCTCTCATTTCATTTTCTACGATCACAGATATACAAAATATTGGTCAGCATAGTTTGACTAAAGTCAGAGAATTATTTAGAATTACATAGTAGAAAATTATGCGCTCATCATATAAGCAAAAAATCGGACATTATAAAATTCAATTTCGTTACGTTTTTTTTTTTTCTTTTTGATTTGCTTCACAAAAATATGATTATGAGTCAGGGCGAAGCCAGGTTTGCATTTGGTTTAATTATTATTATTTTATTTTTTTGGTGTAATAATTAATACGTGAATATATAGTTGAAAGGAGTTAGTTAATTACCTGGGTCACCATTAACCGAACTGATAAGTTGTAGACAAACACCTTTACCACACAACTCATGAACACGATCAAGTAAAGAAGCACAACAATCAGTCACATCCAGCATATTTTTCTTCATCAAAACAACAGTTCCTTTAACTTTGATTATCCCTTTCATCATCTTTTAGACCAAAACATTTTCCAAAAACCTCAGAAAGACGCATACTTTGACGATGAAAAAAAGATATATAACGGATTAATGTTAAAAAAGAAGAATTGGGAACAAAAGTTGGATCTCTAGGATGTGTATGGTAGAATTACGTTTTCCGGAGCGCCATAGTTATAGACTTGATGGATCTCTTGACCTGGTTATGCCAACGTACTAGAGTAGTTAGATTAGTTGTAATATCGTAACAAGTTGTATAAGCTATTTGGTCAGATGAAGCATCTAGCAAGTTGGTATGTATTCAATAGACTTCAGCAAGTCTTGACCCGCAGCGCGCGCACATGGCATGATTAGAATAACCAATTGTTAATCATTTCTTCATAAATACTCCACGCAAGTACGTAATAAAGAAACTCCAATTATTGGTTGTTGGACGTTTCAAAGAAATTTGACTTAAGCATGTAAGAGCATCCACAATGGTGGATGTCAAAATGCTAAAAAGTAATACTCCAATTATTGGCGGTTGGACGTTTCTAAGAAATTTGACTTAAACAGATCAGAGCATCCGCAATGGTGGATGTCAAAATGCTACTAAAAGAAAGTCAAATTATAACCGGCTTTAGCTATGGTTTTTTGGTGAATTCCATGTCGAGAAGAATTCTAATATAGTTAGCTGATAGCAAATTAAACAGTCTAATATAGTTACGGACGAGGCTCTTTTATCTGTGCAAAACTGCAAATGTAGTGGCTCTAGAACTCGGAAGAAAAAAAAAATATCAAGGAAAGACCTATATGACACAAACATTGTTTATTGATCAAAAAAAAAGAAAAAAAGACAGACACAAACATTGTCCTAATTTTCACCTTTCGAAAGAGTAAGTAGAACCAAAACAAAAAAAAATTATTTGAAAAGAATTAGAGCAAAACAAAATTAAAGGATATGGATTATGGAAGGAGCCCCTAGTTGATGTCTGTACTTCTCTTTTAAGTTAATCCCAGGTGGTTTTTCTCAGCAAAAAAAAAAGAAAAAAGATATGGATTATGGACACAAAAGAGTGTATGGGACTTTTACTCAAAAGAAACTATAAACAAATACATGAACCAAATTAAGGATATCCCTTATATGGAGACACTGTTGGGTATTCCCCTGCCTGTAAGTCCAAGAGGATCATAAGGTAATGGATATGGACATAAAAGAGATGTATAATAAAAGTGTGAGGGGATCGGATATTTTTTAGGTCCCGTTCTGTTCCTCCATTGCTCTTCGCTGTTCATTTCCACAATTCTATTCTCAATATTCACCAACTTCTCGCCAAATCTTTTAAACGCTTCAAGTGGTGTTTTGTCTTTAGTCCAAAACTCGGGGTACTCTCTTTGTCCAAGAAACACTTCATCAGTGGAATGTTTGGACAAATTTTCAATGAGAGATATAACAAGTAGAGTGTCAAGTTGACAGTTGATGGTTTGTAAAAACACTAAATCTGGATTTTTTGAAAGTTCCTCATATTCATGTGTCCTTATTTTAGGCATGAATCGTCTACTCGTGGTTGGACGATTTGGAAGGTAACCTGCGTATGGATATTGACCGAAGTTCACTGCTGCATGGAGTGCTGAAGATATCCATATAATTGTGGTGCATGACTGAGTTAACTCTGATAGCGTTTGCATTTGTGGCCACCATGGTTCATATTTCAAGTCACCATGGGCTTGAGTTCTAATATCCTCCCACCATGATTGGAGTTCTCTATCATCTTGGATCAAGTCATCGCTAGGATAGTAAAACGAACAGTACTCAAGAACCCAGTTATGAATTGCTGACCAGATTTCAAGCCCGTCTACTGCAAATGGATAATCCTCTATCAATAAACGTAGACCATGTGGTTTGCTTGGGTCTTGAACTGCAATTCCTCTGAAATAAGCAACGATTATTAAGTATACACGACGGAATGGAACTTAATTAAAGTTCTAGGATGCATGTTTCCAACAGGGAATGTGCACAAATTTGATCAAGCATACTAGTAGTGGCTTCTTAAGGAATTTTTTTTATGGGTTACCTTTTAAGGAGACTTTCTGGAAGTGCTTGTTCTGTGAAATTCCATCCTTTATAGATCTTAGCAGACAATTCCATGGAGAACTTTCCTGGGAAAACACATCTCTCAATGAAACCATCTGCACATATTAGTATCTGGCGTGCCAAAGCATTAATATTCATTGTATCTCGAAAATGAGGTTGCAAAAGTTTATAGATTGGATGAAGAACACTCAGTTGTCTATTAGTAGCAATTATGAATGGTTCAATCACAGCATGGGTATACAACCTGCAAAAAGAATCCCATCAAACTAGTCATATATGCGTTAAAAACTTACGTAAAGTTTGATTTACTATCAAAACTAGTACTAATATCATAACTACAAAGTAATACCAGTGGCTGATGAGTTGATGAACACCAGAGTCATTGACAACCGCATAAGCTTTTGCTAGCTGCCAAATTGAACCCTGAACACCTTCTTGAGCTGGTGTGTAGACTTGATTTTCAGCACCATAAATCTCTCCATCTGGATGCGGTAAACTCAGCTCAATCGCCAAAGGCTTTAAGGTATCCTCTTGTAACAAGAGGATTGTCCTAGTCGCATAGGTTTTTGTCCCGGTTATATTTATCCGACTCAAGTACGGAATCAGGTGATCATGATGGTCCAATATGAACAACTTCCTCTTCTCTAGTGCCTACAAAATTTAACTACACAATATCAGATAAAACTATCGAGGTAAATCCCCTACAATATTGAGCTGAGAAAGATTGACAAAAACTTCACTACTGATAATACCTCGTCTACTGTTAGCCCATTCAAGTTTTTCTCAATATGTTCTTTGGTTACTGAACTTGTGTGGTTTCCGTACAATGTAGGATCAAGTGTACTAGTTGGAGGAAAATTCTGTATAGCCATCATTATATCAGAAACGGAATTTTACTATATGTGATAACCAAAGCATTTTAATTTGAATATGTACTTGGAGAAGGCAAATAGCGACTGGGTTAACTCCTGCAAGCATTTCTCGTCCGAATTCTTCGTCACTCCTCCAAGAAACCTCATCAGCTGCAAACATGCATAACCAATTTAACTTAAAATGGCAAGCAACATAAACTATTTTGTTTTAGTAAATATAAGTATTACATTACCTTGTATCACTCCGGGCTTAGGGAATTTGAGGGGGTGTGCACCATCAGAACGAAAGATTTCTTTAATGAACTCCAAGCTAAAGCAGCAACATGAACTCAATGAATGGGAATTTACAGGTTGATCGGCTCGTCCCTGGTACCCTTCATAAAGATAATGCACATCCTCGAAGCAATCAAATTCATTGGGGGTCTTATCAAAAATTGCTCTTAGTTCTGGGTGAACAATCTGACCCAGTCCCTTCATTGAGTTGGCTAGAAAATCAGAAAACTTGAGTTGACTAAACTTTTCATCCCTAGGAACATAAATGTTTAAGTTGAGTACAAACATCTGACTTTCATAGCTTGGATCTGCATATACATATGAGTGAAATGGTAAAACTAGCTCATCTCTTTACGTGATATAAAATGTCAGTTGCCAAGAAGGTTAAGGATATGACACCTTTTTTAATCGGTTTTCGCCCCGTTCTTCCTCTTCGAGGGTAAGGCAACTCAGTTGAATTTCCAAGAATAGGACGGTTGGTTTCCAAATCATTATACAGTGCGTAGTCGTAAACTCGATCCCATGCCTGAAGTTCTCCTGTTCCATCTCCTCTAAGAATTTTGAGCTCGTCTTCTCTATATTTACGTAGAGGCTCAGGTGTGTTACTTGTCAGGTAACTCTGCATCAGTCAATACATGTATGACATAAATAACATCAAGTTTCAACTCTACTTTCCCTTCAAACATAATTACAAATGAAGAAAATATTCAAGTGTAAATCAAATTCTTAAAAGTAAGTGCAAAGTGTATGAGTTCACCTGGTTTGAGAAGAAAACTCGGGAATACTTGTAACGTTTAGATGGGTAAACCCAAGAATTACAAACAAAATGAACAACACCTATTCCAGGAACATCTTCTAAAGTTAACGTTTTGAGTAAAAATTCACTATGATGGTAATTCTTGATTAAGAATGCACCCGGGTTTCCAATCGGTTCATCCCATTGAAATGTAACATGAAATTCTGACAATCCAGCAGTCAAAGAGGTGCTCTTTTTCACCCATTCTTCCAAGTACGCTTCCTTGGTAACCTTTCCTCGCATTTCATTTTCTGTATTTTTATTAAAAAACTTATAGTCATGCTTTAGAGAGATTTGGAGCTCAGCTATAAAAACTTTCCAAAACTTAATTTCATGATTCTAATGATTAATGAGTATTCAAAAAGGAAAAAATTTACCAGGGTCAGCATTATCAGAACTGATTAGTTGCAAGCAAACACCTTTACCACATAACTCATGAACATGATCAAGTAGAGAAGCAAAGAAATCAGTCATATCCATCATATTTTTCTTCATTAAAACAACAGTTCCTTTAACTTTGATAATCTTGTTTTGATGACCATTTTGATTATCCCTTTCATCATCTATTAGACCAAAGCATTTCCCGAAAACCTCAATAAGGCACATTATTTGAATGTGTAGTACAACACAGAGAGACTACAAAACTATGAGAAGAATCGATCAAAGAAAAGAAAAGAGGGAAAGGATAAGAATCAAAATTGAGTATGATACAAACAAGTTTTCTTGGAGGAACATAATTAAAGGATTAAGGAAGTTCTTGACCTTGCCACTGTGCACATGTACATGCAGGTACCGAAATGCTTAGAAAAACTATTTTCTTGTAACAAGTTGTACAAACTAATTGGTTTGATGATTTTTTATGCATTAAGTTGTGTATTCAATAGATTTGAGGAAACATTGACTATAGTGCTGCTTATCAATGACATCAAAGCCTAAATCTTACATTGGCCTCTTCTCATCCCACTACCGGAGGAGTTTCGGTAGAAGAACACAGGCAATTGTTAGCACCTACTACTCAGAATTCTAATTTTAAAATAGGGCAGAATGACACCATTAATTTGTTTAAACCAACATGTTTTGTTTATACCGATAAGAATTAGAAATGTTGATTGATATTTCTTATCAACTTGTTTTATGAAACAACATATTCTAATATTGATAGATCAAACAGTCCTTTCAGGGGTTTTAAATTATTCGGCTAATGATATAGAAATAAACTTGATTAATTTAAAATGGATGGTGGCTACAAAATATAAATAAATTATGTTTATGGACTTCGCCAATGATGGTGATATATATCGAAAGGCATGGAAGGTTGACTTTAGAAAACACGCTCTAATCAGTGAACTTACGTTGACTTTTGTAAATTTACATGGAATAGACATATTGATATTTTCTTGCTCAGGAGTGCATATTACATAAGCTCAATTTGACAGATAACTAACATCATCTTTGAGCAGAAGCAAATTGGATATACCAATTTCCTTCTGCATATATTAGAAAACTGTAAAACCTTAGGAAATCGTACCTTGAGAAAATATTCACGAAATGGAAAAAACACTAGGAGATATGATCAGCAACGTCAACCTGGATAGTGTAGATCCATACTTGAATATAGAGCATAAAGAGCACAAGCAAACGATTTCAGAAATACCAATTGATATCAAGGCGAAGAATCCAAACGCATATCAGCCAAAAATGGTGTCTATCGGTCCATACCACTTCGGGAAACCACACTTAATGCCTATGCAACTCGACAAACAAAGATCACTAATTCATTTCCTTAAGAGCTCAAGCGCTCCAATCGAATCGTACTTAAACAAATTGAAAGAAGTTGTGACTCTCTTAAGGGAATCTTATGAGCAACTAGACCACATGAAAAATTGGCAAGATGACGATGTTTTCATTCAGCTCATGTTAATAGATGGAGTTTTTAGAAGAACTGCCTACAAGGAGACCTATGACTAAGCAGCAAAAGGTGGATAATCTTGTGAAAGTTAGTGCTTTGCTAGGTGCTGGAGGAAAGGAAGATGACATGAAGAATATATTTGGTGGCATAATAGATAGGCAATCCAAGCTAAACCCTGATAAAGAACTTGCTAAGATCAATTGGCCTGGGGTTACAAACAATGATATGCTTGGTAGAGGGAAAAGAACCCCTGCTAGGAAGAAATAGGCTGTGGCTTTTTCTTTTATGTTTTTTTTGAAGCTCTATGGATCTTGGATGGAGGGAAGTATTCCTTTGTTAGTTGATGTTAAGGCTTAGTCTAAGACTCTTAGTCTTTAGTTTAGCTTGTTTTCTTTTGGGGCACTTGATTAGTGCTTTGTTCCCTGTATTTCTCTTTTTTTCTTTTTCCAATAATATTTTAACCTTTTCATTCAAAAAAAAAAAAAAAAAAATAGATGGAGTTTTTCTTTTCGAATTCTTGTCGGTCATTAGGGGTAACCAAAACAATTACGATTACGCTACTCATGATCCTGTTTTCGGCTATGAAGGACATATGTTGATCTACGACACCGTCATGCAAGATTTATTGTTGATGGAGAACCAACTTCCTTATTTGGTACTCTCTATTTTGCTTTCTGTTTCCGAAGGCCTGCCAGAACAGGTAAAAATTGCAAATTTTGAACTCCTCTCTCTGCCGTCTCCTTTTTGTTACACTTGTGCTTTCGTCGGGTTATTCTAAGGCGGTTACGCAATTTCTAAGCTTTATTGTGATGCAGTAATGCAATTTTAACGTGCTAGTGCTCTATGTATTTGAACAACCTGATTTTTGAAGTGGTAAATATTTGTGTTATTGCCATGGATGCAGAGCGTAAATGGTATCCTCTCCTGGATGATGTTTGCACCAAAAAAAGGTCCAGGGCTGCATTTGTTGGACATGTACATGAAGGGATTACTGGATGAAAGCCAACCTGCAAAAGAGAAAGAGAAAGATGAGGATAAAACACATGTACGACTCTCAGCGTCCAAGCTACACAAGTATGGCATCCAATTCAAAAGGGTTCAAAGTTTCAACGGGATTAAGTTTGAAAAGAACACTGCAACACAAACACTACCTTCAATCCTCATTAACCAACATACTGTACCTAGATTTCTAAATCTCAAAGCTTATGAACTTCGTACCGGTACCAAGGAATTGAACTCTTACATTGATATCTTGGACTGTCTTATCCAGTCTGCTAATGACGTTAGCCCACTGTGCTCCCAAGGGATAATCGTTAATTCTTTAGGGAGTGATGAAGCTGTTGTTGAAGTAATGAAGGAAATCACAAAGGATAAAGTGCGACGAGACGTGGATTGTATGTCCAGTCCGGTGCTGAAAGAGATAAATGATTATTATGGAAAAGGTGCAATGGGAATATGTAGAAGGTCTGGCAATAAATTGGCTTCAACCGTACTTGGGAGAATGACTTATCTTTGCTACTCACTCTTCTAAAATTTTACAGATGCAACGATTAAAATAGTTGTGAGACCTTAATTAAGTCTACTGCTTTTCAATGTTTGATTGGTGATTTACTTTGTAAGCCTTTTTGATTTCTGGTTTTGGGTACTGGTTTAATTGCAAATTATATTACGTTTTTTGTTTCCGAAGATTGAATGAGTTGCTCCAGCTACAATTTGAATTTCCTCGGCGGTGCACCCAAATGTACAAGTCAGATATTAACTAAGAAGCATATGCGACATAAAGAAAAACATGCTTAAGCCAACAGTTGATCTCTAATGGTTGTAACCGTTTCTTGATTTTTTACGATTTTATTGATCTGTTAGTACTTGTACAAGTATGTCATTTAGGATATCTAAACTGTACACTATAATCCGTACCTTTATACATATATACCCAAGAATAGAAAAAATTAAGACAATAAATACTGAACTCCTCAGAAGAACAGTAGAAACAAAATGCATGGCATTGTTTTTCTTTGGCCTAGTTGAGTCTTTCTGGTGTGCACCAGTCAGGGTCTTGTCGGCAGTCACTTCTGTCCTGAGAAGGGGCAAAAACCAATTTCAATTATGTAAGGCCATCAGTTGTCCTGGCAGAACTAAGTGTATATGATGCCTAAATTGCAGAATATTTTGAACTGTAAAAAAAAAGAAGATGATATTCGTACTTGGAGATGAAAATTAATTTGGTTCACAAAGGCTGGTCAGGTGTCCGGCTAACTGGTATAGGTGGAGCAGTAGAATCCCAATCCATTTCTATAGCTTGATTGTTAGTAGAGCTGCACATCACAAGACAAAGGAATTCATGGACGTTAAATCTCTCAGGACTCAAACATATTCGCAGTACAAAATTCAAGAGATGAGATGGCAGGACGGAACTGTCAAAACATAACAGCAAGTAGGATTCATCGTAACCTCATTGAAGCAATTAGTTTCTCGATCGCTATAACCTGGTTAGGGAGTTTTTTTGTAGCCTCAAGAGTGAACTCGATTTCCCTTCTACTCTCGGGCAGACGAGACATTATATCCGTGTAGTTCACATACTGCAAAAAAAAAGGTAAAATCTGTATTGGAAACCTTTGCCTGGTCATGTGAAAAATGACTTGATTTGTGGGATTCAAAATTCCGCATGATCTAGATATTCTGTAAATGTTGACATTTTTTTTGGTTCCATGAAAATTTACGTTGCCGCATACCTGAAAGTTATCAAAGGTAGTACAGTGAGGGATCTTAGACTCTAATCCTTTCATCAGGTTTGCATTCTTTTCCCCGACTCCAACTAAAATAATTGACAAGGGGTACTTGCTGCAAGGATTAATATTATGTCTATATATAAGGCAATGTCTTGACTTAAATGATGAAAATGCAAAAGAAGAGACAACGATTAGCAATCAGTGGAAATCGGGCCAAAAAACAAACCTTGCTTTTGAAATTGCAGTTACAGTTTGTTGCTCCTCATCACTTAGCTTGCCATGCTCCGTATCAGAACTTCTTGTTACCTGTGATTCCACTATAAGCCCTTGATTACACTAAAATACACACTGCGCAACCTCTCACTAGTTGATGAGCAAAAAGCTGCACAATAAATTCTGATGGAAGTAAAAGTTACCGGTCCATCGGCAATCATGACTAAAATATGATGCTGGTCACATTTTTTACTTGCAATACTAGTAGCCATTTCAACAATTCGTACAAATGATTTTAAATCTGCGCAAAATTTTAAACAACATTAGCCACAACACACAATGGAACAGATTTTAATAATTAAATGGGTGAATGGGGGTATATATTTACCTGCCAGTCGCATTTGACACGCTATCTGTCTGTATCGTTCTACGACTTCCTCAAACCCATGACAGGGTTTCTTATCTTCGTAGAAGCTAAAGACGTGTGTATCAAGTGTGGTTGCTGTGGAGAGATATTATCAAAAATCAAAACCTGGACCTCCTAAACGAAAAAAAGAAAAGAAAAAAAAAACACAAAAGAGCTAAGAAAACCAAAAGGTGCTAACCATCTCCAAATCCAAAGCAGTGAATATAGTTATCTCCACAAATAGCAGCAAGGGTCCTTCCTATTATAGATACCACTTTTTCATAATCGTTTGGGTCGTTTCCTATGTAATGCAAGCTCTTTTCGGTTGTCCCTGAAATTCGCAACAAGTTTAGCGTATAAATGAGATACGGTGTTTCAGAATATATGAGAAGAAACATGTCTTACACTTGTTTTGAGTGAAAAAAAATCCAAGAATAGGATTAACAGACTTAAGACCCTTGGCTCTCAAAGCTTCAGAAACCTGCGGAGAGAAAGAAAAATTAATTTGTCAGTAATTCACTAATTCTCCATTGGCCTCCTATTAAGGCTAGATAGCTAGCTAGCCCACTACTCATTGAACAGATGGTTCAAACACATAAGCCATGAGGCCTAGATTTCTGGTTTGAAAATTGATTCTCAAAAACAACTAGGGTTAGCCTAGTCTGACCCTTGAGGTCAGAGGTTCTAATCCCACCTTGCAATTTGATATTGATTTTAATTTGATAACCATGACCTCTTAGAAAACACCTCTCAGCTTCCAATTTTTTTTTTTTTCAGCTGTAATAAGATTTGGACCAATGAAAGAAGAGAATATTTACCTCATCCAGGGTTTTGATATTGATTTTAATTTGATAACCATGACCTCTTAGAAAACACCTCTCAGCTTCCAATTTTTTTTTTCAGCTGTAATAAGATTTGGACCAATGAAAGAAGAGAATATTTACCTCATCCAGGGTTTTGTAATCTTTCTTTATCCATGAAAACTTCTTGTCCAACTTACAGATAGAATCAGAAACAGCACTAGAACCTCCACAACCCAACTTACTGTTGTTGCTCCCCATATGTATGAATCAAGAAAACTTATATTGGAGCTGATTTTACAGACAAATTCCTTACAAATTCTTAGTCAACAGGAAAAATCAGAGCAGAGAACTAGCTGAAGAACTTAGGAAGCGGAAATTGAAATCAGTATTACTCAAAAACCCACGTCCAAAATAACAAAGTCAGTTGACAAAAGAATGTTGGACTTAGGCTCAAAAGTTAAAGCCTTTTATGTGAATGAAATTTGAGGTCTTCAGTGTTTGAAGATATATATGTTTATGGTGGTGTATTTACATACCTTTTTTTTTCCCACTTTTAATCTCACCTCATCTTAGTTTGTGGTGGTGTATTTACATACCACATCTTTACCTTTCCTCTACAATCAGTGAAATCCTATGTAATATTCATCAATCAAAAACGATATATGCAAAATTGCAAACACTTATTCTCAAACTAAGCAAAACCTCCATCTCACTTTCATACACATCTCATTCAATTTCAGTTCTAATCAACAAAGGTGGTGTTGGTTACTGATACACCCATCTCATACCATTTCAGTTCTAATCAACAAAAGTGTAGACTTCTGATACACCCATCTCATTCAATTTCAGTTCTAATCAACAGAAAAGTTGGTTTCTGAAACACCCACCTCATACCGTTCCAGTTCTAAATCAACAAAAATGTTGGTTTCTGATACATCCATCCCATGAATCTCAGTTCTTAACCAACAAAGTTTTGGTTATTGGTGATGATTAGGCTTCCCATCATCAGTTATTAATCGTCAAAGGTGCCGATTTCTGATGGTACTTAGTCACAAAATCAATCGAGGGTTTGTTTGCACTGGTGGCGGCGCTACCGTGGTGAGCAGTAAGGTTTGAAAAGAATGGTGTCTGATTAGGGTTTCATCTGGGATAACTAGGGCAACTCCCCTATGTCATTTAATGGGTTTTAAGGCTTTGAAGAGGTTGTGTCTCATGGGCTTTCTATTCTTACAGTTTGTAAGAGATTAGATTTTCTTGGGCTATCTCATTTTATATGTTACTCTTCCAATCGGAAGTTGTATCTCCATGTTATCTTTATAGTTTCTAGTTTGATTGTAATAATTCTTATTTCTTCAATATACTCCCTCTTTCACGATCAAAAAAAAAAAAATATATATGTTTATATATAAAAGGGGCCGGAACTCTGAAAATTGAAATGTTACAGTTCTTTGTTTTTGCTTTGTTTTCGTCTATTTGTGGAGTACTATTTAGTTTTTATGCACGATCCTTGTCCCTTTGAAACTGAATTTGAAAATTCAGACAAGTTTCTGAGAAGCTGCGTATATAACGTGTTAACTACTGTTTCAACAAATTAACGTGATTAAGCGAAGAAAAGTTTTCGGATATGCTTCTGAAAAGATACGATTATTATTGTTTGTTGGTGTACGCAAGGGATGATGATCAAGGGTTAGTGTTTTTGCAGATAAAAGATGGTTCAGATCATTATGAATGGTCAGTATGCCATGCAATGGCTCTTGGAGAACAAGTACGGTGGTAGAAGTCATTTAGTCTTCAAATCTTTGCGACCAAGTCTTTAAGGTTACGTACGTAATAAACACCAGTTGATTGCGACGCTTGCTCGCCACTTTGGACGTGGCGAGATCTGGTTCATGATATTTTTCATTTCATCACAATGAATTCCTCAACACGGTGAATATGATTTTCAAACACAATAAGCTCCACGACAGCGCGCGACTTGCTTCCAGTAATCTAATCTAAAGTGCAGTATTGACTGTATCGTACATGTCCCATCTAGGGTTAGTATAAATATGTTATAACTTTCAGGGTCGTAATCATCATTATAAAACACTTTTCTTTGAATGGTTTCTTTTCCGTGATGATAGGTTGATGACGACTGATAATCTGAATAGAAGGAGCATGGATGTAAGTCATGGTCAGGTTTTATTGTTCTTTAAACAACAAATAATGTCGGTTAAAATGATATAGCAGCCTAAGGGTCACCTCATGGGTTTAATTGTTGGCGTTTGCTGTTTTTTGTTCTTTGTTTTGCGTTGTTTCGTTTTTCTTTAAAAGCTGTTGTTGGCTTTATAGCAACCAAAGGGTCACCCGTCACCTCATGGGTTTAATATTGATGTTCAGACACAAAATGATTTTTTTTTCCGTTTAAACTAAAGAAAAGTGAGAGCTTGTTGACTGGCAAAACATACAGAATGGGATTGACGATATTGAATCGATTCAGACGGTTTAAGATAGAATAGTTGCAACGAAAGGGCAAGCAGTTAGAGAAGGCATCAGATCAAATGGTCCCAAAAACAATGGAAACAATGGTAGGCAACAAGAAATATGATATTTTCCAAGATACTCTTTCTTCTGAGGAGTCAAGTAGAAATTCGGGACCAGTACTTGATGTAACCAATTTGGGCTAGTTAGTGAGTTTAGTTGGACATGAGTCTGATTCTCATATTCAAGGTCGGAGGGGTTGCAATCCCTGAATTAGAATATGATGATTTGTTGCAATTTTCCTCTAGCAACCTCTTTGTGGTGCT
The DNA here is from genome assembly GCA_023531295.1 of Papaver armeniacum. Lineage (NCBI taxonomy): Eukaryota > Viridiplantae > Streptophyta > Magnoliopsida > Ranunculales > Papaveraceae > Papaver > Papaver armeniacum. The sequence continues at coordinate 39,732 of JAJJWW010012362.1, read as the reverse complement.
CGTTGACTTTACCCGGCAGGAACATGTTTGGTATGGAGAGAGATCTATTATATATTGTAGGATCATCTCTATACTCAGCTTACTTTTCAATGCCATTTTTTTCTTTGTTTGTAAAAATTTTTATTACCAAGATTGGAGTAGTAAATATATACTATGCGAAAACTCACATTGTTAAAGCAGTTAAACATAATAATATTGTTAAAGCAATTAAACATAATAATAAAAGGTATCAATGCTTGTTCTGCAACTCAACTTTGGAGACTCTTGATCACTTGTTTCTACACTGTAGTTGGGCAAAATATCTTTTGGACATTTTCTTCTCTTCGTATTATGTGGGTGATGCCAAGATACTTCAAAAAATTGATGCTGGGTTGGAGATTACAGTGTAGCTCGAAGAGAAGGAAGATTGTTTGGCAACCGACTCCTTTTGCTATTTGTTGGGAGTTATGGATTGAAGGTAACAGCAGAGTGCATGGAGGAAGAGCTAAGTCTAATAAGGATGAACTTGTTCATGCAATCAAGCTGGATATTCATCTTTGGAGTACTAATACGGAGATTTTTTAAGCATTACTCGATGAATCAAATCACCCATACGGGGAGGAAATACTACATATGTAATCTGCTTTTGTTCTTTTTTCTTTGCCTTTTGGCCATTGTAAATACCATGTACATATTTTTCCCTTTAATTTATGGGCTATTTAACGTTGGAATGTCTAACACCTATTTTTGGTACCTAATATTTAAAAAATTATAAAGGGTTGGTGCCTAGACTGCCGTGTTGACTGTTTAAGACACCGTTTGACCAATTTATATTTTGTTTTTAATTGACTTTTTAATTTCAAAAATAATTAATTTTATAATTCTACCCCTAAATAAAAATCCAATCATCATTTCATTTTTTTTTTTCTGGCTTTTTGCTCTCACTCCCTAATAGAGAATTCAAGTGGATCAACAATTACTATGCAAGCATTCTAGCTATACATCACAAATTAATTCTTTCCTAATCACAAACTATAACTACAACTCTTCTTCTTACTTTTCTCAACAACAATTCAATATCACCCACAAACTCTGTTTACTTCGTGACGCAGGGAAGAGCTGTTGGTTCAGGCAAGTGTACAAACACTTTGTGTGCTTTTTGATGGTTATACAAGCATTAGCTCTCTGTTGATTTCTTAGGCTACCGTATCTCCTTCCCTACAGAAATTTCAAATCTAAAACAACCCATTCTCTTAAACCAACTGATACTCTGAAATACCAATCAATTCATAGCATTCATCACAAAATATTAATGGCAACATAAACTTCCTTTCAACGGTTTTCTCGGTGTGAAGAACCTTGCCAAATCAAACTCAACCACGCAAGTGTTGTGTCACTGTTTTTTTTTTTTATTGTTAATCTCTTCCTCCATCCACAATTTGGACACGAGCAATGTGACAAGATCGCAATAAATCACACAAAAAGAGAGGATGGTATATCACTATATCGCTTAATTCAAAGAGAGGGATGGATTTAATTACTACCTCTAATAGAAGCAGGACCATGATCTTGCTTCATTACGCTTAATACCACATACTAATAATGATGTCCTTCGTTGATTACAAGGGTTCCTGTAATTACCATCTACTACTGCCACCACCATTCATCTGAATCATCTCACACAACCAAATAAAACCCCTAGGCCTAGATAGATAGTTTCACTATTTGAAGATCTCTCCAAATTAAATTGAATCACAATTTGTATCCAAATACAAATCCAAATTCGATTAATTGCCTTAATTGGGTATTTCGATTCGACTTTCAGATGATTTTGGGGCTTTGTGTTATATCTGGTATATTGAAGAAGAAGAAGAAGAAGGTCAGCTCTGACCCACTTTCTCACTTTCACGAAATTGAGCTTAGGGTTTCATCCACAGAAAAAAATGAGGTAGATTTGTGTTAGGGTACTGGTATCCCAATAATTTGACAGGATGTGAACGTTATTCGGGACGGAATGTTACCGGAAAGAAACTGAAAAATGGAAGATTAATGTATGAAATGAGTAGGAGAAGTTAAGCCGCCGGCTGTTGCGGACTAAGTGGTAGATGAAGAAGAAGGTAATTGATTTTAATTAGGATGGAGGAAGAAATACTATGCTTTTATTAGGGATAAATAGGTAACTTCGTGCTTCTTTTTAAAATTCAATTTATAAACTAAAATAAAAAAACAGTCAAACCGAGTCTTTAACGGTCAACGGCGGGTCAAGGTACCAACCCTTAATATTTGAAATGTTGAGTACCAAAACTAGGTGTTGGATATTTGCCGGGTACCAAACGTTAAAGAGGGAGGATCCCCTCACACTTTTATTATCACACTATCTCACACGTTGGGCGTCATTTCGCGAATAAAAACCAAATCGTAACGGATTTGAAGCTAATATTTTGGGGATATGTTCCTCTTACCAAGTTATACATGCCTACCAAAAATGAGCACATTCCGAAATATGAAACCTCACAATCTACCGGTCTTAATTTCGACGGCAAGAAATCCCTTAATTTTCAACGGCTCATTTTCAAAGTAGTAGATGGTGGTGTTATATGTCTCGAAATATGCTCATTTTTGGTAGGTATGTAGAACTTGGTAAGAGGAACATATCCCCAAAATATTAACTTCAAATCCATTACGATTTGGTTTTTGTTCACAAAAATAACGCTTAATGTGTGAGATAATGTGATAATAAAAGTGTGAGGGGATCCCTCCTCAACGTTAAATATCCCATAATTTATCCTTCCTTTTTCAAAATAAATAGAGGAGGGATCCCCTCACACTTTTATTATCACATTATCTCACACGTTGGGTGTCATTTTTGCGAATAAAACCAAATCACAACTGATTTAAAGCTAATATTTCGGGGATATGTTCCTCTCACCAAGTTCTACATGCCTACCAAAAATGAGCGTATTCTGGAACATATAACACCACCATCTACTACTTTGAAAATGAGCGGTTGAAAATCAACAGATTTCTGGCCGTCGAATTTAAGACCGGTAGATTGTGAGGTTTTATATTTCGGAATGTGCTCATTTTTGGTAGGAATGTAGAACTTGGTAAGAAGAACATATCCCTAAAATATTAGCTTCAAATACGTTACGGTTTGATTTTTATTCGCAAAAATGACGTCCAACATGTAAGATAGTGTGATAATAAAAGTGTGATGGGATCCTCCCTCAAATAAATAATAATAAAAGGTGTGCGTATAGTACATTATGAAGAAGTAAGTTTATTTCAGAAACAATAATAAAAGGGAAAATTAAAAAAATGCCCATGAGGGGAAATCTAATTAAGAAATTGGCCACGTTTTTTTGAAAATTAATAAAATGCCCATACCGTCACGTTTTCCGTCTGGCCCACCAATTTGGTAAAACTCGTTTTACTTGGTCAATATCTCATCACACGAGATGAGATATTGGTGGGCGTAATGACTAATATACCCATTTGATAAGAACAAAAAGGAAAACACGAGTTAGGGTTCAATTCATTCATTCCCACTCATTTTTCTCCGCCTCTCTATCTGTCTCTCTGAGTCTGAAGAACACGAGTGATTGAAATCGAAGATTTGTTCTTCGTACTTGTAATTAGGGTATTTAGATCTCTAATACTATAAACGAGAAGATGAAGAGCAAAAAGGAGAAGGAGAATGCGAAGTCGATTAAGCCGTAAGTTTTTTTCATAAACCCTAACTTTGTTTTCTTCTGTTTAGATCTGTTTCTTTTATATTTGTTTAGATTTGTTTGGTTTTATTTGTTTAGATTTGTTTGGTTTTATTTGTTTGAAAAGGGAATCAAATCTATGATGGGTGCTGTGAGGGTTTTATTTTTGTTTTTTTGTTTAAAAACAAAATCAATAATCCCGACCAAGAAAATATAGTATCAGATTTTGTCAAATATTTTGTCCATTTTATATGTAATTAGGGTTTGAATTTGAAGATGTTATGTTATTAGGGCTTTAATTTGGGTTTCAATTTTTTGATTGGGGTTTGTAATTTGAGTTTTAATTTGTTGAATTTTGTAAGGGATTAGGGTTTCAGTTTGGAATTGCAGTTTTAATTTGTATTTGGTATTTCAATTAGACTAATTTTGGTAATTTTTGTTCTGTTGCAGGGGATATGTTCATTATCCCTATAGAAACATCAGTGTGTATGTTCAGATTAGTAAGATGACAGTAGAATTCCCTCACATAGACAAAGAAGAAATTGATTTGAAGATATTTGAGAAAATGTTGCATGCAAGGTTAGGTCTGGAAAAAGAAGAAATAGTGAAATTGTATTACACACCTGATGATCCATGTTCCCCTGAATCTTTGTTAACAAATGATGACTTCTTTAAGTTCTGGGACACTTCTGTATCTGATGAAGCTGATTTTATACATCTTCAGCTGTCTATAACTAATTCTGAATTTGGAGATGATGACTTCTTGAATGCTGCAATGGAGCTTCCAGTGATAACAAATGATGAGACACCAAAGAAGACTTGGAAGGCAAATAAGAAGCATGTTTCAAAGGAAAATACTAATCCACCTAGGAGATCACCAAGGTTAAATACAGCTTCTGAAGTGCAGAACTTTGATCAACAAGGAGGAGCATCTAGGAAATTATGTTTTGTGGATTTATTGAATGAAATGCAGAGTATGTCATGTTTGAGTCAAGCAAGTATAGTTGGAACTAATACAACACAGAGTAGCAGTCAACGATGTCAAGAGAAGTTTGATCAACCAAGTCAAGAGAGTATGTCATGTTTGAGTCAAGAAAATAGAGTTGGAACTAATACAACACAGGAGAAGTTTGATTAATCAAGTGAAGAGAACTTTAACCATGATTACTGGTTTAATGTAACACAAGGAAGCACTGTGTACAATGATGAGAATCAATCTGAAGATGAGGAAAATGTGCGGCTAGAGAACACTGAAAGTTAGATGAGTGTAACCCGAATGAAGATCCAGATGCCCCTTTAATATTTGATAGTGATGAAGATGATGAGAAGGATTATACTGAATATTTAAAGACATATAAATTTCAAGCTCACAATGAGGAATCAAGTAGCAGTGAAGGTATGAAAAGTGGTAAATCTTGAAAATAGAGTTGTAGTAATATATGTTAAATCTTAATTTATGTAAGTATAATAACTCTAATGTTTGTACTTTGCAGATGAAGATGGTAGTGGTCTTGAAGATGAAGATAAAGATGATGGTTGCCCTGAAGTAGTGATTAATAAAGTTAGTGGCAAACCTGATTGGTACAACAAATATCAAACAGATATCAACAACATTTCTGAGGAAGATGATCCAAATCTATTTCCTGAAGAAGATGTAATACCACCAGTGGACCCTAGTAAGATGTTGGTAAAGTATGCCTTTCATAACAAGAAACATTTTTAAAAGCATCTTAAAAAGTTTTGTGTCATTCATAATTGGCAGTTCAAATGTAAAAAAAGTTGTTCTATGCAAGTTAGGGCTCAGTGTAGGTTTAAGGATGAATATGACTGTAAATGGTCTGTTTATGCTTGTAACGTGAAAAATGAGTCAACTTTTGTTGTTAGAAGTGTTAACTTGGAACACACATGTGTTGGGGATAAGAAAGGTAGGAATAGAGTGCTTGATCCAAACCGTAAAAGATGTTGTACTTGAAAGTTTGAAAGAAAGTTCTGGTTCTTTCATACCAAAGCCCAAGAATATTCAAGAAAACTTTGCAGGTACTCACAACATCAACATTCCCTATATTTGTGCATGTAAAGCTAGGAATCTGGTTCTAGAGGAATTTTTTGGAGATTATGAAGAAAGTTATGCTGATGTACCTAAGTTTTGTTCAATGGTGGCCAATACTAACCCAGGATCTGTTGCCAAGTTTACATATGGAAGAAAAGGTAGGTTCTTTTAATATTATTTCAGTTTTGTATTCTTCTTTATTCTGTATTGGTACTTTTTTTTTTGTGTGAAAAAACTGATGTTGAAAACTACATATGCAGATTTCAAGTTTGAAACTATGACAATATTATTTGCTGCACCAATGAAAGCCTTTCAGGAGTCTTGCAGAGGTGTTGTAGGGTTTGATGCATGCCATCTTACTGGCAAGTGGGGTGGTGTCTTAATGGCTGCAACAACACTTGATGGTGAGAATAGATTAGTACCTCTAGGTATTGGAGTGGCTAGAAGTGAAACCAAAGAAAATCGGTTAATATTCCTCATAGATTTGGCACTGTGGATCTTAGATCATCATTCGGAAAAGTCACTTTCATATCGATCAAAGAAAAGGATTGTTGGATGCAGTTGCAGAGGTGTTTCCTGGTATGCCCCATAGATATTGTTGGAGGTAATTATCTTACTTTTAAATTTGTTGTTGTATAATAACTTCTTTATTTACAATGATTAATTTTACATTTTGTATGTTTGTGAATTATGTTGCAGGCACAATTACAAGAATTTCAAGAAAACTTATAAGTCCCCACATTGCACATCTCAATGTGGAATGATGCCAAAGCCTACAAGATAAGGCATTTTGGGGTTGTTTCTTTTATATTTGCTTGTATTACATTTCTAGAGTAATGTAAATACATATTAATGTACAAATGGTTAATGTAGGACCACATGACTGCTATGTACCAAGAAAATGCTAAAGCTGCAGAGTATCTTATGAAACAAGGTCACTGTAATTGGGCTAGGGCTTTTTTTGATCCCATTAGTTGTTGTGAGCATCTCAATAACAATTTTTATGAATCTTTTAATTCAATGGCTAGTGAACTGAGAGATATACCTATAGTTATTCTTGGCAAGTTGTATGGTGAGTTGGTGATGAAAATGTTTACAAAGAGAAGAGAACAATCTACAAAGTGGAAATCTGGAGATTTGGTTCCTAAAGCTAAGGACCTTATCAAAAAAATGCTTGCCATTAGTGTAGACACTCCAATTTTGCACAAATGTTGGGTCTAAAATTGAAAATGTTGTCGCGAACCGAATCTAGCAACAAGCAGAGGTTAAGCCCTATTTATCGTTGAGCGTAAAATGAAGCTGGACCAAAATGAACTCTTAGAGTTTGTCCACTTTTAATACCAAATGTCCTTAGCTGGACGTTCTTATAGTGCGACCATGTTTTGTATCCACTAAGTCCTTAGCTGGACGTCCATTTCTTCCTTGTAGTGCGACCAAATGCTTTAGTCCACTAAATCTTGTCCGTTCCTATAAGTAAGCTAGTCATTACCCCAAAGTGTCGACATTTTTTTGATATAAGGTTCCTTTGTTCCCAAGTCTTTCCTTCCGACTAAGATTCTAGGCTTAAATGAAATCTTTTGGAATTTGGTAATAATTTCAATAATATGAGAATAATATTTTTAAAAATGAGTAATAATATTTAGGTTTTGGAGTTCAACCGTTTGATCTGAGGCATTGAATCCTAGGGCCCTAGATGGTTAGAGGAGACTATAAAGAGGGAGGAAAACTAGTTCGAAAAAGGAAGGGGAGGAAAACAGGGTGATGAGTGCCAAATAGTGCATATTTATACACCTTTTTATTGGCATTTTACTCATCTTTTGCGCTTAGAAATCGGATATTATCCTGCATTCTGTGTTTTCCTTGTTTTCAAGAATAAATATTTGTATTAATTAATTTTGTGTTTTTAGGTAATAAATAAAGCTCGGAGAATCTGAGGAGCCAAAAGAGCGAAGAATTGGAGTCAAGTGCCCAAGGAGCAGAAAGCCAAAGCCCGCGCGCGCAACAGTTGCAACCCAACAAGTAGCAACTCATATACAAGACATGGGCTTGAGCTAGACCTGACCCGCGACCCGGATCCGAGCCCGTCCACTCCAAGCCGTCAAGATTTCGATCTTCTACATCCAACGGTCGCTACAGCCTCCTCATCAACCCTCTATGTACTCGCGCAACACCAGATCGCTCCAAAAACCGGCTACCTCTCTCAGCCGTCAGATCTCCATCAGCTCCATCCAACGCTCGCTAGGCCAGTCCCATCAATTCTTGATGTCCCCGCCCCACAACAAAACGACCCATACCCTATACCCCCCACGACCGAACCCTAATCTCTCCTCATTTCTCTTCTCCCTTCTCTTTCTTCTCTGCGCAGAGCTCTGCAACAACCCTCTGCAACACCCTCTCCGACACCACCATCCCCTTCCTCCTCGACAGAAACCGCAACAACCACCCCTATTTCCGCCACACCTAAGTCGTGGTTATCTCTAAACTAGCTTCTCATAACCCTAGAAGCTAGGTTAGAGATAAACAAGGCTAGGGTTTATCACACATCAAATCAAGCGACACAAGGAAGGCTAGAAGAGACGATTTGACAAGAGGAGAACGATTCAGAGTATGGGTGAGAGATGTTTTGCAATTTCTTTTCTATTTTATTATTAATTAGGGTTTGGAAATTATTGGACCGGCATGTATAAATAGAGGAGTAGAGAGTGAAATTAGACACGCCCGGATTAGCCAAAGTCTTTGTCAATTAGGTTTATTTTGTGTATTTTGTTGCTTTAGTTTAATTTCGCTAGGGTTTGAGATGAAACCCTAGTTTATCTCTGTGTTGTTCTTCATGAACTGCTTCTTGAATGATTGAATGTTTTCTAGATAGAATTAACATCGGTGTGATACACTTTGCTCTCACAAAGGCATACCAACGCCATGGATGCACCGTAGTTTGATTCCTCCGTGTAGTTTACACTGCAACTCAAGTTTAATGAAATCAATGTTTATCTACAGATTAATTGTACTTTAGTCGGGCGGTTAATACTTAGGATAAATACCTTAGTTGAGATTAATCACAAGCGGAGAAACACCTTAGGTAAGTGGTAGCATTGACACTCTTCCCTTATCTCATTACAAGGGCAAGAGTAGCATAATGAAGTGAACACAAAGTGTAGACTAGTGGTGGATTTAAAGACCCTAGTGCTCTCTAATTTATATCTTTCATTCCTTAGTTTAGGTTCATTTTACAAAACAGCCGTATCGGCAAAACCATGATTATGTTACACACTGTCACCTGTTACTTACACTAGAAATTCAGTTAAGCAGCCTTAGATCACATAAGGGCACCACAAGTCTCTGTGGTTCGACCCGTACGTGCCCAGTGCTACATCACGACACCGTGCACTTGCGGTATAATCCGTAGGCCGTAATTTAAACATCTTTCGAGGCCTACCAAGTTTTTGGCGCCGTTGCCGGGGACTTGGCGCGTGCCTGTGATATTTTGCTCGCTTCATTGTGTTTCATCCTACCCCTGTACATATTCACATTTTACTGATTTTCACCCCTGTACATAGCTACTTTTTATTGTTATTTGTATTCCCTGTATTAGTGTAACTTAGAGGTAATTTTTCTATCACTTGTATCTTCTCTTGCATACTTGCATTCTTGTAATTCCCTTAGTGTTTCATCTTAACTTGCATTAGCTGCATTCATGTAAATTGCGTCTTTACGTTAGGTAATGTGCATCCTTCTGTAGTTTTCCTTTTTGTTTAACTTAGTGTGACTTGTAGTGTAACTCAGCTGAAGTTCTCCACTTCTCCTGTTTATACTCTTTTCGCATTGTAGTCTAACTCCATATGTCATCTCTCGTGCTATCTCCCCGTTGCTGTGAATCAAGACTGCTTTTTTCATTTATAGCCCCGTATATATGTGTTAGCCTTTTTCTTGTTTGCCTCGCCATTATAGATGTAACTTAGCTTAAACTTTTTGCATCATTGCATCCGTGTTCTCCTCGTAGCTTAGTTTAACTTCAGTGAGTGCAACTCAGCTGAAATCTTGCATATTGTATCGACTTTCCCACTCGGTCAAGTTCTCTCACTGGTCATCCGCGTTGGTCTGATATTCAGTTTTTTCGCATCTTTTACACTTCGGGAACCGATCATCGAATTGCCGAGTAAACAGTGCACTCTGTCGCACTTCGTGCTACTTGTGGAGCAAAATAAACCAACCCTGGGGTGAGACAAGGAGTGGTCAAAAACTGGAGTTTTGCAAAACCTTGAGCAACCCCTGCGACTTATGAGGTGAGTGGTCTCTTGCTAGTTGAATGGGCTACATTTTTGTGCTCCATGCCTACATGCGAACAAGTGCCACCAATTTGCATCACTGAAAACTCCATGATATTTGAATTCATACATGCTAGCTAAATTGAGAGATATATGTACTAACTTAGTTGCATATGAATCAATCGCCACCACCCATGCAATCCTGTTCCTTGTTCTCATAACCTATGCATGAGTGAAATTGTGCTAAACATTGTTGTTTATGAGCCATTGCTCCCTGAAGGTATGCATAACATACTATGTGGCCAACCTGTGAAGTAATGACCTCGAGCCCCTGTAGCTTTGAGATTAAACTTCGGTAGCCAGGCTAGCCGAAGCCTTGTCCCCTAGGCATGCTAGACCTTGTGTGAGACCTTAAGCTTGCTACTTGTTGAGCTACGTTGCTCTGAGAACTGAGCATTTCCTTCTCTGTTAACCTCACTTTCACTCATTGTTGAGATAAGCATGCCAGACCTTGAATGAATGAACGAATGATATGTATGCTTGCCTGCTAGACCTGTGAATCTGTGAATCGGCCTTAGCATTGTGTGTATTGTTCTGCCTTGAGTCGACACGCCCTGAGCTCCAGCCCCTGAAGCTGTTGAGCTTGTGCTGCCTGGTTAGCCTAGGTTAGTGTAGCCGCATAACTTTTGTCAACCCTGAAGCCAGCCGCATAACCATTGTAACCCAGTTGACATGACCTTGTGAACCTTAAAGTTATTGGCATGATCGCATGATACAACCCTGCCGACGGACTGCTGTCAACTAGCTTGTTGAGCTGTTAAGCCAAACCGTGATGCCCACAAGTCGTTGAGCCAAGTCATGACAACCCCTTCGCATGATCAGCCCTGTCAACCAACATTGCTCATTTGAATCCTTGTAGTTTGCTCATTCCCCTGTGATAGTGCATCTGTAAAACCCTGAGCATAACCTGAGCATGTTGCTAAGCCATCAGCCCTGTCACTTGCTAAATTCTGTGCCTCTTAACAAGTGCCCTGTGATAGTAAAACCCTGTCAACTGATCCATGCTCATGCTCCTGTGATAACCTGTGCCTAATGCTAAGCATGATAATTTGAGCCTTACAAGCCCTGTACCTTGAGCTGCAAACCCTGAGCTCACCCAAGAGTATTGCTCTACTCTGTTAACTTGCTAGCCCCTGCAGCTACAAGTTTGAGCAAACCATGAGCTTGGCTGAACTGCAAGTTCTGTAACCATCTGTGCATACATCTGTGAACCCTTTGGTCAGTAACCAAAGTGACTTGTGTGCACTGAACTACCCTGAAGCTGTTGAGCCTCAGCTGCACTGACACTGAAGCCACATAAACTGGTGCACATAACCCAGTGCTGATCACTTTAAACCTGCATATACTGTACTGTGGCTGTGCCATTCACATAAGCCTTAGCTGTGGTTGTCCTGTGATGTGAGCTGCACTTGAATCCAAGTTAGCTGAACATAACCCAATTTCATGCTCTGTAGCCTTGAATCTCTGAAATGAATGCATATAAGTGTGAGCATTGAACCTTCATCGACATTTGCATGCTTGTATGACAACCCTGTTCGCCTTAGCCGATTGCAAACCTTAGGCTCCATGTGCTTGTGACCTTATGCATGCTTAACATTGTGCTAAACCCAAATGCTTTGTGAGTGTTATATTTGCTGCTCATACCCGTGTTTGCAAGCTTGCATACCCCGAGCTCTTTGGCCAAGTCGCGGCTAGCTAAATCCACATCTATTGGGCCGAGCACTAGAGTCAGCTGATCAAACCCAGTTCACCTGGGCTAACACAAATTGCTAGACCTGCTGTGCTTCTCAAACTGGGCTGTAACCAAACTAAGCCCACAGAACCAAAACAACTGGGCTTTACACCAAACTGAGCCTAGAGACTTCTGGGCTGTGCACAAACTGGGCTCAATCCACTTCTGGGCAATACATTTTCAACATAATCTGGCCGTGCAACCAAGTCGGGCCAGACTAACTAAGCTACATAATCAATAAAGTTTTACAAATTCTGGGTTTCAAACAGCAAATCCCAACAAAACCAAATGAATCCCAATAAACCAAATCCCAAACAAACCAAATCCCAAACAAACCAAATTCCCACATAAACCAAAGCCCATTTTCATGTTCTATGTACATATTTTCTATTGGGTTGACCCGCAACTCTTTAGATTGTTAGTAAATTTTTGTAGGACTTGTTAAATTTTTCTTTTTCTTGAAACGGTTGAGTCTTCTTGTGAATATTGTGTGCTAATCCGATATGATCACCACTGAGAATGTTGGATTTTGCCTTGACTAACGAAGCTCAACCTTGCTCCCGCTTAGGCATCCTAGAATCTCTTCCCTTTTCTCTTATCAAAGATAGTTCTCTCGGTATGTGACTCGTTTAAATTTTTCTATATGTAGACACATTGAGGACAATGTTTGATTTAGGTTTGGGGGTGCATTTGCATTTAGAGTTTTTATTTTTTATTTTGCATTTAGAGTTTTTAGTCTTTTATTTTACCTTTTATTTCCAAAAAAAAAAAAAAAAAAAAAAAAAAATTCAAAATTCAAAAACTTTTGCAAATAAAAACCTCCAACTTTTAGAGATTTTAGAGTCACTAGCATGCTTTTAGCTATGTTTACATAGAGATTCGGACCAAATAACAGACTTTGAAGTACCGGAAAACGCAATCGGGTTCCTTAGTTGATTAGAGCGTTAAAGTTGGATTTAACCATACCGGAGGGCGAATTAGGTGTCTGTTTAGATATTCGGTAGTAGAATTGTGATCACCCATAGTGGAGACTACCCAATTTACATCAAGTGAGGCACCAACCTTCAAATTTTTGCAACTTTCTAGAAAAGTCATTAGAGTGTGTGTCACCTTACATAAATTCGGGTAGGAATGGTGAGCTACCCAACTTCGCACCATTTTCAAGCACTACTTTTGATCTCTTGAGTGCTAGTTTTTGTCAATCATGAGGGTGACGTCTAAAGATGAAAACTCCTTCTAAATACCGATTTGCAGTTAGCATCATTCTCTCTCTCAATCAACAAGACCCATAGAAACACATCATCACAAAGAACCGGCGAATCAAATATTGAAAGAAAAATTGATATAGTCCAAGGTTTATGTGCAACAAAGAAAAGAAAATAAGATGAGAATTAATAAAATTTATAAAATCAAGACAATACAAGTTGTGGAAAAATTGAGTGATAAAGTCCTTTGTCCATGGAGTTAGTTGTTTCATTATTTGTATTTGTATTTTTATTTTCGCTTAAAAAAAAAAAAAAAAAAAAAAAAAAAAATCAAAAAATATTGTAGTTTATTTTTGCTACCACCATGGTAAAGAAAAATTCAAAAAGAAAAATCCAAACAACAAGGAATTTGAGTATAAAAGTTAAAAATTGTCAAGTTTTGTGAAGTTTAGAAGTTCGTCATCAACAATTGAAGACCGAAGACCGAAGATTGAAGACGTTTCTATGGTTTCTTATGAGAGAGTGATATTAATTGCCGATCGGGTGAGAAGTGAGTGAGTACTCCCACCCCTTACTAATGGTTGATTTTCCCTTCTTAGAGATCATTAGAAAAAGATTCTTTTGTCCACACATCTGTGGAGTCTCCAGATTTTATTTCGGAAGGTTATCCTTCTTACCTACAACGTGTGCAGATTTCTCTCTTTACTCCCGCCTCGCACACATGAGAGACTAAAAAGCGATCTTTTTGAGTGCAATTATCATAAAACCCTAATGGTGAGGCGGGTTGAGACTTATGATCACAATCGAATCCGAATTCTTTCATATGGTATGGTTACTTCTCGCTCAAAGACTTAAGGATGAGAATGCGTTCTTCAATAGTTCTAACTTCATTTACTAGCATGCGAAACTCTATGTCCTCATAGCTTCTTGGAGGCTTGAGACTCTTTTACACTCTGAAGTTGGAGAAGGTTTTGTGGGTACACCTCTTGTAAACCCTCACGAGACTACAACTCGTCCACTAGGGACACCTAGGGGTTTAAAGGCTTAGTGCATACGCTAAATGCATTCGAGAGACCTACGACAAAGTATAGTTAGGATTTCTTATTTTCTGTTTCACTTGAGGACAAGTAAAATTCGGGTTTGGGGTATTTGATGAGTGCCAAATAGTGCATATTTATACACCTTTTATTGGCATTTTACTCATCTTTTGCGCTTAGAAATCAGATATTATCCCAGATTCTGTGTTTTCCTTGTTTTCAAGAATAAATATTTGTATTAATTAATTTTGTGTTTTTAGGTAATAAATAAAGCTCGGAGAATCTGAGGAGCCAAAAGAGCGAAGAATTGGAGTCAAGTGCCCAAGAGCAAAGAGCCAAAGCCAAGCAGTCAGCTTGCAACCCAACAAGTAGCAACTCATATACAAGACATGGGCTTGAGCTAGACCTGACCCGCGACCCGGATCCGAGCCCGTCCACTCCAAGCTGTCAAGATTTCGATCTTATACATCCAACGGTCGCTACAGCCTCCTCATCAACCCTCTATGTACTCGCGCAACACCAGATCGCTCCAAAAACCGGCTACCTCTCTCAGCCGTCAGATCTCCATCAGCTCCATCCAACGCTCGCTAGGCCAGTCCCATCAATTCTTGATGTCCCCGCCCCACAACAAAACGACCCATACCCTATACCCCCCACGACCGAACCCTAATCTCTCCTCATTTCTCTTCTCCCTTCTCTTTCTTCTCTGCGCAGAGCTCTGCAACAACCCTCTGCAACAACCCTCTGCAACACCCTCTCCGACACCACCATCCCCTTCCTCTGACAGAACCGCAACAACCACCCCTATTTCCGCCACACCTAAGTCGTGGTTATCTCTAAACTAGCTTCTCATAACCCTAGAAGCTAGGTTAGAGATAAACAAGGCTAGGGTTTATCACACATCAAATCAAGCGACACAAGGAAGGCTAGAAGAGACGATTTGACAAGAGGAGAACGATTCAGAGTATGGGTGAGAGATGTTTTGCAATTTCTTTTCTATTTTATTATTAATTAGGGTTTGGAAATTATTGGACTGGCATGTATAAATAGAGGAGTAGAGAGTGAAATTAGACACGCCTGGATTAGCCAGTGCTGTCAATTAGGTTTATTTTGTGTATTTTGTTGCTTTAGTTTAATTCTGCTAGGGTTTGAGATGAAACCCTAGTTTATCTCTGTGTTGTTCTTCATGAACTGTTCTTGAATGATTGAATGTTTTCTAGATAGAATTAACATCAGTGTGATACACTTTGCTCTCACAAAGGCATACCAACGCCATGGATGCACCGTAGTTTGATTCCCTCCTGTAGTTTACACTTTGCAACTCAAGTTTAATGAAATCAATGTTTATCTACAGATTAATTGTACTTTAGTCGGAGACAGTTAATACTTAGGATAAATACCTTAGTTGAGATTAATCACAAGCGGAGAAACACCTTTAGGTAAGTGGTAGCATTGACACTCTTCCCTTATCTCATTACAAGGGCAAGAGTAGCATAATGAAGTGAACACAAAGTGTAGACTAGTGGTGGATTTAAAGACCCTAGTGCTCTCTAATTTATATCTTTCATTCCTTAGTTTAGGTTCATTTTACAAAACAATGTATCGGCAAAACCATGATTATGTTACACACTTGTCACTGTGCTACTTACACTAGAAATTCGATTAAGCGGCCTTAGATCACATAAGGGCACCACAAGTCTCGTGGTTCGACCCGTACGTGCCCAGTGCTACATCACGACACCGTGCACTTGCGGTATAATCCGTAGGCCGTAATTTAAACATCTTTCGAGGCCTACCACAGGGAAACCAAAATTCGTTTTGAAACTGGGATACTTGGGCTGCTAGATTCGGTACGTGGAAAGACATCGTCTGTTGGTTTGCATAAATCCAAGTTACATTATCTCAATCGTGATACAAGATTTGGTAAGTTGCTAGATTAATAATTTAATTAGTTTTCATAATTTTATGTATTTATTTCATTATTTTTTTATTACGAATTGGAACCCTAAAATCCCAATTATAAAGTAGAGGCCAATTTTCGGATTGGACGGCTAGGTGCCTCACACCTTCCTAGCCCGTAATTTGATTCCTGGACTTTTCTCTGTAAATTGGACCAGTGCGTATTTGGGTCCCAACTCCCTAAGTTGGGTGGCGGCTCTCCCTTAATAATAATTTCCACGTGATTCCCATTTCGGATATTTGAGAGATCCTAACCGATTTCGACGGTATCTACAGTGGCGAATCTGCTGGGGAACGGAATCTAACTTGAAACGTAATTGGGATTTTAGGGTTTTAATTTTACACTGCTCGGTATTTGCACACACACACGTGCACGCACCCATTTGCACTTTTGCATTACATTTTGCATCGTCAGACGTCCGACTCTTAGGAAAACCAAACAAGCTAGTAGGTCAACCCGTGCCTTGGGCCTTATGGGAGTTACCACCAACCACCACAAGCCTTAGCCCAAGTACCAAAGAAGACTAGTCTAACTACGTCTCGAGGTATATTTTGCTAAGGTAACCCAAGCTTACTCGAGAGTTAGTGAAACTGCATGCACGGGCATTGATTGTAATCGCATTCATCTTGCACAAAATCCGAGACATAAGCACCATTGTGTTACCATATATTCTTTTGTTTCCTTGAAAACAGGATTTGGATTCGGAACACAAGCATATAATATGGATACTAGGGCATTCTCTTGGTTGTGCGAACAATTCCAACAAATGTTGGATACCAAGTTCTCAGAATATAAAGACATGATGGAGGTTGAGATCAAGAAGTTGACTCTTGAGGCCGTTGCGAGCCCGATCTTTGGTAAAGGTAACCGACGGGTTAGCTGATTTCTTTGCGGAGAACATGAGGTAAGCACTATAAAAGTGGACTCGGGTAAGACCTCCGCCGAAGTACCTGTTTTAATCCAGTCAATTCAATTCGATTAATGGAAGGTCGAAATGCCCTTCGACTATTCATGTTGAAAATACTTACCCGGTTGGTAAACCGAGAGAATTGTGTTCTTTCTAAAAATATTTCAGAAATCAAAATAATTTTGGAAACAAAATATTTGACTTGGACAAGGAGCACAATGATACTTGAAAACCGACTCCCAATGACGAGGAAATGATCGAAGAGGACGTACCTCATGAGATCCTCAAGTCGTTCGATCACTTGGAAGAAAAGCTGGAACCAGTCGAAGAAGTAGAGTCGGTCAATCTGAACACGGAAGATCAACCCCAAATGGTCAAGATCGGTACTACTTTGTCCTGAGAAGAAAGGAGGAGGATGGTCGATTTACTAACTCAATACAAAGATATATTTGCATGGTCATATGAGGATATGCCTGGGTTAGACACAGACATGGTAGTACATCACTTACCTATCATTCCTGGAATGAAGCCAATCAAACAGAAATTGCGTAAACTCCGACCGGAGTGGTCTTTGAAAGTGCATGACGAAGTAATCAAGCAATATGAAGCTGGGTTTTTGATGGTTAAAAATTATCCAGAATGGTTGGCTAACATAGTCAGCCGGTCCCGAAGAAGGATGGCAAAGTCCGAATGTGCATCGACTACAGAAATCTTAACAAGGCAAGCCCAAAAGACGACTTTCCCCTCCCCCATATTGACATCCTTGTCGACAATGCTGCAGGACATGGCTTATTATCATTAATGAACGGGTTCTCAGGATATAATCAGATAAAAATGGCAGAAGAAGATAGGGAGAAGACATCTTTTATTACACCTTGGGGGACATTTTGCTATGTGGTAATGCCTTTCGGTCTTAAAAATGCTGGAGCTACTTATCAACGTGCAATGACTACTCTTTTTCATGACATGATGCACAAGGATCTAGAGGTGTATGTAGACGATATGATTGCCAAGTCCGAAAGAAGAGAAGATCATCCATCAGACCTACAAAAGTTGTTTGACCGGCTCAGGAAGTACAAGTTGAGGCTTAATCCCAATAAATGTACATTTGGGGTAAAATCAGGAAAGTTACTAGGGTTCATTGTCAGCAATAGAGGAATAAAAATTGATCCAGAGAAAGTGAATGCAATCATTAATATGCCTTCCCCCAAGAACGAGAAGGAAGTGCGAGGTTTTCTAGGAAGAATTCAATATATCAGTCGATTCATCGCGCAACTAACTCCGGTTTGCGCACCAATCTTTAAATTGCTAAGAAAGAACTCACCAAAGGAGTGGAATGAAGAGTGTCAAGAGGCGTTTGATCAGATAAAGAAGTATTTGTCCAATCCACCGTGTTGGTCCCTCCGGTCCACAGGGAAACCTTTATTGTTGTATTTATCGAAGAATCGACTCGTCAATGGGGGCGCTTTTAGGACAATATGATGAAGATGGTAAGAAAGAGCGGGCGATTTACTATATCAAGCAAGACATTGTCCGGATATGAATCAAAATACTCAAAGATTAGAGAAAACATGTCTTGCCCTTATCTGGGCTACTCAAAGACTTAGACATTACATGTTATCTCATTCAAGCAGTGCGGTTGTTATCGAGGATGGACCCACTTAAATATCTATTTGAAAAGCCAATGATCTCGGGAAGAACAGCCAGGTGGCGCTTGTTGCTAGAAGAATTTGACATCACTTATGTGACACAAAAGTCAATAAAAAGAAGGGCAATAGCAGATCACTTAGCAGCGCAACCGATTCGGATTGTGAGACACTCATAACAGAATTTCCTGATTTAACATATCCTTGTTGCTGAACAAGATGATGAAGGTGAATTGTGGAAGATGTATTTTTATGGAGCAATGAACCCAGGTTGGTAAAGGAGCAGGGGCAATTTTGATATCTCCTGATGAGGTACGCATTCCGATTTCTATTCGATTGAATTTCAACCTGTACTAACAACATGGTCAATATGAAGCATGCATTGCGGCTTGAGATCCGCCTTAGAGTTATCAAGAAGTTGGAGGTATATGGAGATTCCTTGCTGATCGTCAACCAAACACGAAAGTCCGGAAGATCAAGGAAGAAAAGCTAGTTCCATACCATGAATGCCTTATGAAGTCAGGAGAAATTTGATTGCATTACTTTTCATCATCTTTATAGAGACAAGAATCGGTTTGCAAATGCATTAGCCGCTTTAGCATCACTAATCCCGATCCCGGGAGATTCCACAGTCAAACCCATCGAGGTGGCACGAAGAGAGAAACCAGCTTCTGTTATCTTTGTGGAGATCGAAGCGAAATACTGACGGGATCCATGGTACCATGATAGCAAGAATTACTTAGAGGATCGGACGATGCCGTACGGGTTGAGTAGAAAAGAGCGTCGTTACATACAACGAATGTCCTTTCAATACATGATCCTAGGAGGAGTACTTTACAAGAAATCTTACGATGGGATTTTATTGAGGTGCGTAGATGGAGATGAAGCTCGACGCCTTCTTAGTGATATACATGAAGGAATTTGCGGCCCACATATGAACGGACACATGTTATCAAGGAAAATTCTTCGAATGGGATATTATTGGACAACGATGGAATCCGATTGCTTCAAGTACGTGAAAAGATGCCATAAATGCCAAATACATGCCAATTTATTACATTTGCCACCGACCGAGTTGCACCCTCTTATATCACCATGGCCTTTTTCTCGTTTGGGGCATCGATGTAATCGGAAATCAATCCTTCGCATCAAATGGGCATGAATACATCATAGTGGCAATTGATTATTTTACGAAGTGGGTTGAGGCAATATCCGTCAAGAATCCTACGGGGAATCAGACTGTTAAATTCCTTACAAACAACATTATATGTCGTTACGGATTGCCAAATGAGATTATATCAGATAATGGGTCCAACTTTGTTAGCAAGGAGGTAAAAAGGAGTGTGCAAAGTACAAAATCCAGCTAAGAACTCAACCGTTTACAGGCCACAAACCAATGGTGCCGTGGAAGCTGCAAATAAGACATTAGGAAGAATCTTAAAGAAGATGACAGAAACATACAAAGATTGGAGTGAGAAGTTACCTTATGCATTATGGGCATATCGTACCTCAATTCGTACACCCACTGGTATGACTCCGTACTCTTTGGTTTATGGCACTGAAGCAGTTTTGCCTGTTGAAGTTGAAATTCCCACCTTACGAGTGATAAAGGCACGATACCTGAAGATGAATGGATAGAATCGAAGGTTCAACAAATGTAATTTGATTGATGAAAAGAGGATACGCGCCGCATGTCATGCACATGCTTACCAGGAGAGGATAGCTCGAAGTTTCAATAAGAAGGTTCATCCGCGAGGCTTAAAGGAAGGAGATTTAGTGCTTAAAGAAGTCAGACCTATAAAACATTCTGACCCAAGAGGAAAGTTCAAGCCTAATTGGGAGGGTCCATACATCATCAAAAGCATCTACCCGGGATCCGCGGCCGGTTAAGCGATCTCGGACGGACGAGAAGAGCCGAAGCTCACAAATGTCGACCAACTGAAGAAATACTACACTTAAGGTAAGTGCTCAAAACTATCTAAGGGCGGCGAACGCTCATACAACTTAAGGAGAAATTTTTTTAGGAGTCCAATATCTCTCTCATAGCGTCAGGTAGAAAATAACTAGGGGCAGGGTCATCACCTTGTTTGACCCCTTCAGTCAGTCAATCAAAAAAAAAAAAAAAAAAAAAAAAAGAAAAAAAATATATATAAATATATATATAAAGATATTTCCGGTTTATAAGGGGGCACCGCCGTCCTCATACCGGAGCCATGTCAGTAGAATGAGTCTTTTGAAGTCATAGAGAGAGATATGTTTGTATGTATGTCATCACTAGTCTTGTACACCATCTCCTAAAGTTCTATGAGCAACGGACGTCCAAACGGATAGATTTGAGTAGCAAAAAAAATAAAAATAAATAAATAAATTGTGTAGTTAATAAACAGCCACTTGAGAAAATTGGTCGGCATTTGAAGAAATCAAAGAAGAATAAGAAGCATCGAGGAGAAATGGTAAACAATTGAAGGAGTTAGAAAAGAATGGTAAGCCGCATGATGAAACAAGGATAGAAGAAGGTAAGCCAGCATATATGTACTCGGGAATTTTTGGGCAAAACATCAAACAGTTGGGGATGGTTGAAAGTGGGCAGATTGACTCTTGAAAATTCGACGGTGACGGCGTAATACCAGTGTTCTCCCTCCCTACACGGTAAATCAGGAAGTTGGGCTCCTTTGTATCATAATCAGGTATTATTGTTTTCAATTTTATAGTGTTTTCAAAAAACAAAAAAAAAAAAAAAAAACCTCTGGTTGTGTGGAAGCCGATGAGGAAAAATCTAGGTAAACATAAAATAATAATAATAATAATAATAATAATAATAGAAATTGAACCGTTTAGATTGACTGAGGCAATAATTCCACACAATTAGTTGTATTTTGTTTAGGATTTTTCTATTCTTTTTCTAGGATTATTTTTGTTAGGAGCATGTACTACTAATCATTCTCCTCTTGTGTGAAGCATGGCCTCCAACTCATTGATTCTTAGATCTTTTGACTGGGTGATCTAAGAGAATTGGATTTGAAGAAAGTGGCGAAAATAGAAGTCATCTATTGCAAGAGAGAATATTTGTAAGTATTTCTTTGTTTTCCGGAACGCAACAATTACAAACTTCTTGACTTAATTAATTAGTCATGAGGATGTATATTTGCGTAAAATTAAATACTTGGAGGTATTCCGGGTGAACTGAACCGTGTCATCCCGGAAAATCCAATAGAATCCAACAAGATAGTTAATCCAGTTTTTGTGCGAAATTAGGTGTATGGTTTTGCCATTCTGTTGTGGACAACCTCTGGCAAAGAGGGGCAACTGTAGACACCCCAATTTCGCACAAATGTTGGGTCTAAAATTGAAAATGTTGTCGCGAACCGAATCTAGCAACAAGCAGAGGTTAAGCCCTATTTATCGTTGAGCGTAAAATGAAGCTGGACCAAAATGAACTCTTAGAGTTCGTCCACTTTTAATACCAAATGTCCTTAGCTGGACGTTCTTATAGTGCGACCATGTTTTGTATCCACTAAGTCCTTAGCTGGACGTCCATTTCTTCCTTGTAGTGCGACCAAATATTTTAGTCCACTAAATCTTGTCCGTTCCTATAAGTAAGCTAGTCATTACCCCAAAGTGTCGACATTTTTTTGATATAAGGTTCCTTTGTTCCCAAGTCTTTCCTTCCTACTAAGATTCTAGGCTTAAATGAAATGTTTTGGAATTTGGTAATAATTTTAATAATATGAGAATAATATTTTTAAAAATGAATAATAATATTTAGGTTTTGGAGTTCAACCGTTTGATCAGAGGCATTGAATCCTAGGGCCCTAGATGGTTAGAGGAGACTATAAAGAGGGAGGAAAACTAGTTCGAGAGGGTGAGAAGCAAGAGGAAAACAGGGAAACCAAAATTCGTTTTGAAACTGGGATACTTGGGCTGCTAGATTCGGTACGTGGAAACACATCGCCTGTTGGTTTGCATAAATCCAAGTTACATTATCTCAATCGTGATACAGGATTTGGTGCGTTGCTAGATTAATAATTTAATTAGTTTTCATAATTTTATGTATTTATTTCATTATTTTTTTATTACGAATTGGAACCCTAAAATCCCAATTATAAAGTAGAGGCCAATTTTCGGATTGGACGGGTTAGGTGCCTCACACCTTCCTAGCCCGTAATTTGATTCCCGGACTTTTCTGTTTTGGACCAGTGCGTATTTGGGTCCCAACTCCCTAAGTTGGGTGGCGGCTCTCCCCTAATAATAATTTCCACGTGATTCCCATTTTGGATATTTGAGAGATCCTAACCGATTTCGACGGTATCTACAATTAGTGAAAAATTTCATGTTCAAGCTAGTGTGGTTGGGGAGGTTTATTTGGTCACCAACAGGTCCACCAGAAAAATATTCACAATGAATTTTATAGAGAAGAAGTGCACTTGTTTGCGGTGGCGGTTTAGGGATTCCCCCTTCAACATGTCAGTAATCGCATTGAAGACAATCTCACCAAATTGGGCTGAGTATGTATTATGTATTGATCTTAGCATTTATTGTGGCATTTACATTTTTTATTTCTCTTTTATTTGTGCATTAATGTACCAGCAAACATTAAAGGCAAGATTCTAACAATATTATTTACATTTGTTTTGTCAGGTATTGCTCTCCTTACTATTCAGTGGATTATTATAGGACCACATATGCTCCAAAAGTTTTTCCATTGGAAGACATTTCTGACTATCCAGAGGTACTATTCTATACTTTATGGGTTGTTGTGCATTTACTTTAAACTTTAACTTTATTTTTCTATTTAAAAGCACTTTAGGGTTTCATCAGTTCCCATCTCATCTCTTCTTTCTTCTCCGATCTTTTCTTTTCTTTGTTTCTTGTTGCAGCCACCAATGGAAAACAAGATACTACACCCTCCCAGCCAAAGAAATCCTAGCAGACCTCATTCAAAGAGGAGAAGAAGTTATGATGAACCTCAAACTGAGAAGAAGAAAAGGAAGTGTACTCAGTGTGGATCTACAGAAGGTCACAACAAGAGAACTTGTAAAGGTGGTGATGTTGGTAAGAATCAAACTGGATATAGGCCAAGAACTGAGTGTGATGCTACAAACTTCACTTTCACAAACTCAGATGGAGTTGAAACTAGCACTGCAAGGGGCAAAGCAAAGAAGCAAGGAAAAGCATCATATGTTGGTGAGTCTTCTGCAAGAACATCCTCTCATGGAAAACCACCTCCAGTACCAAACACTCAAAGATCTCGCATCCAAGGGCCTAGTAACACACAAAGTTTCACCAAACTTTTGCAGTATTGGATATGTGGCTCAGAATATTGCTACTGTTACACATGCTAAGGGAAAGCAGAGAAAGAATGCAAAGAAGAAGTAATGTGTGTGTCTGTTTTGCTTTTTTGTTGGATCTATGATCCTTTCTTGCGGTGTTTGTCTTTTGTTTCAACTGCTTTTAGGTCTGAACTGTTTATGGATGACAAAACAATATGGGTTTGAAGTAACTTTTAATATTAATCAAAGTTTATTAGTTTAAAGTAGGGAAGATTACATTGTAAGCTTTTTGTTAACTTCCTTACATATTTCTTTGACATGAATACTTGAATGCATAACACTTTCCCTTGCAAAGCAATGACTATGTGATCGGAACCCATCCGAAAGCTTCACAACTGTGGGTAAGATAAGCTATGTTGAAGTTGTGATTATTCTTACATAATTTCAGTTTCATTTCTGATTTGCAGTGATCTTTGAAGTATTGTAGATTCTGCAGTGGGCATTTGTTGTAGGAGTGACCAGTTTCTCCACAAGCACAGCAACAAATCTTAAATGGCAGCTTGATATCAGCACATTTGACTACATCAATGGCTAAAGCAAACCATCCAAAGTATGTGCAGGTAGGATTTGAGCACTTGAAGAACATTTCACCTTCTGTTTCACTTGTCTTCGATCTAAGTAATTGCCTTATGCCATTACAAGGTATATGTTTACACCTAGAATGCATCCAAGGACAAACCTTTGATTCATGGCTTCCTACATCACAGATTGAACATAGATTTGGTTGGTTCTCTTCACTAGCCTTGATGTTGTTGTTTCTACTACTACTAGGAGAATGTATCAGATTTTTGCTCATGACTATGTGTGTAGTTGGTTTCTTTTTGATGATTTGGGTGAACTTGGGTCTGATCATTGGTTTTTATACAGGTTGAAAGAGAATATGACCGTTACAAAAGGGGATTAAATCTGGGCCATTGGTTGTTTACTACAAGATAGTGACACGTGTCACCCACTTCTACTCAAGTTTGCACGTGTAGATGACGTGTTGTCACTCATGACCCGAGTTCATGCTGAGTCAGAGTTCCAACGCGGGCCGATCCAGCTGATTTAGGGGTTAGAATGTCATTTGACATAGCATATTTAGTGCCACATGTCATGTAACGTCCGTTAGCCGTTTTTTTGAAAAAACGGGATGGGAAAGGTCAACTCATGGACATTTTATTAATTTTCAAAAAAACGTGGGCATTTTCTTAATTAGATTTCCCCTCATGGGCATTTTATTAATTTCCCCATAATAAAACACACAAGCTTTGAAGTGCTATTTCTTGTTATAGTGAAAAGCAAGAACTGTGTAAACTGTCTGAACTACTGACAGTAACAATAGTATAGTTGCAGCCCCTACTATTGAAGCCCAGTTATCGCGCACCCATATCCAATTTCTCGTCGCCTTTTTCTCCCGATGATAATACTCCTTCACCTCTGCAATCGTACGAATAGAAATTTGATCTACTTCTCCTCGCACTGTGTCTTTTGTGAGTTCTTTCATTACTTCCACAACAGCCTCATCACTACCCAGAGAACTAACTATAATCCCTTGGGAGCGTAGCGCGTTAACATCACTGGCAGATTGGATAAGAGAGTCCATGAGGTGGATGTAAGAGTTGAGATCTTTGTTCGTACCCACACGAAGCTCATAGACTTTCGAGTTAAAAAATCTATCTTTCGTCTGTTTGTTGATGATGATGGAAGGAAGACTTAACGTTGCAGTGTGCTTGTCAAACTTTATCTTGTTGTAGCTCGCAACAGTCTTGAATTGGACTCCGTACTTACGGAGCTTTGAAGCAGAAATTCGAATGGTTCTTTCCTCATCTCCCCGTTGATGATGGCTTCCTCCTCCCAATATCCCCTTCACATACGTGTCTAACAAGTGATGGCCTTGGAATTTTGGGGGAGCAAACATAATTGTCGAGAGAATTCTGTGTGTGTTCTTCGTACATGAAAGCCAAATTATTACAGATAAAACATAAATTAAACATAATACATACTAGACGAGAAAATTGCAAACTAGACAGTAGTTTAATTGTTTTCTTACCTCTTCTGATTGGCCTTCAGAAACAGAAAGCAATGTAGAGAGTACTAGGTAAGGTAATTGGTTCTCCAATAACAACAGATCTTGCATCACATAGTTATAGTTCAAGTTATGTCCACGATGACCAAAAATAGGGTCAATATTAGCATAATCGCGATTGTTCTGATTACCCTTCAAGACAGACAAGAATTCGATGAGAAAAATTCCATCGACCATCATGAGTTTAACGAAGCCATCATCATCATTTTTCCACCTCTCCATCTGCTCGACGTCCTGCTCATAACTTTTCCTCAATTGATCCACAACTAGCATCAGTCTGTCTACATAGTCTTGTTTGGTTGCGCGTGCCCGTGATCTCTTTAGGAAGTGAAGTAGGGCCCTTTTCTTGTGTAATTGCATCTTCATTAAGTGAGGTTGACCATAGTGGTATGGACCAATGGATACCATTTTTGGCACATAAGCATCTGGGTTTCTCTCTTTGATATAAGTTGGTATGATGAATATCTGTAGGTTCTGTTGTCGATTTTTCTCCAGCAATATGTTCGTGTTCGTCTGTAGGTAAGGCTTCTCTAACTCCATATACATGTCTACTTGATCCAAGTTGAGGTTGTTGATCATTTCGGATGGTGTTTCTCCCATATATCTCAAGACCACACAAATAATTTTTTTGCTAGATTTTATTTGCCTACCTCTTGAATCTGTATTCTTTAGTTTGTTCTTTTTTCAGATAAAAAAACAATCTAGATCTTTCGAATGAGATTAGAGGGAATAAACCAAATTGGATCATATATCTAGGCATCTAGGCTTCTATTCAGCATATAAATGCTCTAGAAAAACAAAAACCGACTAAGTAAACGTACGCGTCCAGCTTTTAATATTTTAAACAAGAGCGGAAGTAGGTCAGCATAATTGCAAGGAAATGCCGATCACTGTATTAGTGGTAAAGCTATTTGGTAATAATATCGGTGACCGAGTTTGAACTTTCCAAGCACTTATCTATTAACAAGCTATATGAAAGCAAAGAAGTTAGAAAAATATACACAAAATTGGTCAAAAAGACCAAAATCAACAATTCCCTGGTGAAAAAGACACTTAGGTTTTGATCTTTGTTTAAATAGCAAAAATTAAAAAGATATCATGAAATGGGACAAAAATTTTAAAATGGCGGGGATGTAACCAGCCATCCTGTCCATTTTCAAATATTTTTTTCTTATTTTTATTTTACACAGGATGCATCCAGTTTCATCCTTGCTATTTTTTAAGTATAAGCCAGGATGAATCCAGCTTTCATCATTGCTATTTTTTTTTGGCTATTTCACCCGTACTTTTTTTTACTTGTCCATTTGAACCGTCTTTTAAATTTTTTTGGACAAATGACCCATTTTCTCAAAAATATATGGAGCCAGCAGCAAGTTAGGATGCGCGAACAAATCAAATTCTGCTCCTTTCTTTTAAAATGCCGGACAGCCGGATGTGACTTGCCCCTTGAACAAAATCGGAAGGCAAGTCTTGTTAGATCGTGTGCTTTTCGATAATAAAGCGTTGGTAAGTAGTTGAGACTTATTCAATTCACCGATCAAAATGTTTTTATATTAATTTGTATATTATCAGTATTTTAATAACTATTAATTTATTTGAAAATTTTAAATTAGTAACTTGTGAGGAAAGTGAACTAATGTTTAGTTAAATTTCCGGATATGTTCCGGAAAAGATTAAAGGAATTTTAGGTACCTGCTTAGGTTTTTTACATGATGGATTATGTAGATTTGATGGTGAATGTTGATCATAATTTATGAATGTATTCAGTTACTTAAAATACATCAAAATATTAAATCATTATAATTGAAACTCAAAGACAGTGTCAAAGAAAACAAGAGCCAACTATATCTTGCAGACAAACGATGCTCTTTGTAAAGGCTATGGAGTTGAAATGAAGACCCTCTTCAACTTCTTTAGTGAAAATTGGCGCAATCAATTCCTGACTTTGTGTATCGTAACAAGCCAATCCTTTCCCGTACTTGAGATAAATCTTCTTATTTTGGATGCATATTGATTTAATATCGACTTCGGGAATATTAATACTATGAACATCAATGATATACTGCCTGATCCATGGATTTTTGTTGTTGGTGAGGTCCTTTTGCATCTTCCATATACCCACACCTCCACCAGACACGTGCTCCATATAGCAAAGACTGCTATCCAGTTCTACCAAAAAGTCTGCACAACATCCCGGCGAAAACTTTTTTCGCAGTGTCTTCATATCAGGGGTTGGAATCAATTTGAACCTCTCGTCTGCAACATCGAAACACAAAATGTCCGTGCCGTTGCACCAATATATTGATCCTTCCACAAATACCGAATCCGGATCGAATTGTCTAGACTCGAGACGAAAGCCGTCTTGGCATTGAATCTGCCTCCATGACATGGTGGTTCCTAAAACTAAGACCTCACACTCCAAAGGGGAATCAGGAAAACGTTCAAATAATTTTACCACTTTGTATTCACTATTTGTTGCATCGAATCCAAATCCGCATGCGATAGCCATATCTTTTTCTTCTCTAACCTCGGGCTCCCGGAACACTACCCATTCGTTAGTAATTGGGTTCCACAAAAACGCCGGATATTCCGCATAGAAAAATACCAAACCGTTGCAGGAAGTCATCTGGAGGCGCTGATCCGAAGGTACTGTTAATTTTAACTCCTCAGTTTGCCTCTCAAGATTATAAGAAATATTTTCAGATTCCCGTAATCTTTTGAGGATCGTCAATTCATATTCGTATGTGTAGTTTGTTACGGAGATGAAAGCAATTAGAGTAGATTGATTCCTTGTTTTATGATGATAATAATGTTGTGTGGCAAAAGTACGATCCTTAATCAATGCACACCAAGCCTTGCATACACTTTTGAATCTCAGTAAAGACTCGGCAGGAGTTCGTAACAGTATTTCATAGATGAGATGATCAGAAAGGTATTTTGCAGCAACGCAGTCCCTGAAGAACATTCAAAAAATAGGTTAGTTCTGCTAAAATTCTATGCTAACTAGCACACTAAAAGATGATGCATATGTTGATCAAAAAAAATTTTGGTGGTTTTAAAACGACGAAAATACCTTGTAGGTTGATGCCGACTACCGCTTAATCTTGGTTTTTTGCTCGAACGTCGACTATCACCAAATGAATTCTCCATGAGGATATGCAGAAGCAGCTGAGTTAAACAAGTTCAAACGTGTAGACTGGGAAGTTATAACCTTGTAGAAATTTCTTGCGTTTTTTCTAGTGAGCTCTATATGCTTATCAATAATACAAAACAAAGCTAGGCTAAGTTTGCCTAGGCGAGTGGTGGTCGGGATTTGTCCGTGGGAAAGATAAATCAAGGGTCATGGTTCTCCCTGCCACACCCTACAAGTCGCACACGTGGTGTTCATTCCAATATTATGAATTAAAAATGAATACTCAAATCAAGATATGGAATTTCAAAAATTATAACGGGGAGGTTCGAACTAATGACCTATTGTGTCATAAGAGTGGCCTCTAACCATTGTTCCACCTTGGTTGGAATTGATAGAAAAGATAAATCAATAGTGGTTGTTTGTTCAACTTCAATATTAATTAGTATAAATGTTTTATTAATTAGTATAAGTGATTTGTCTAGAGAGAAGATAAATCTATGGTTATGGTTTGTTCAACTTAAATATTAATTAGTATAAGTGTTTTATTAATTGATGTTTCATTAATTTCTCATGATAAATGATTTATTAATTTTACATCATAAATATCCCTTAATTAATATTAATACATATCTCCATCAATAAATAATAATTTTGACAAAAATTATTTCAATAGATATTAGTGGTGGTGGTGGTAGTAGAGGAAGAAGTAAGTGGTGGAAGCGGTGGAAGGTGTTACTAAGTGGTGGAGGCGGTAACATTAGTTTTGGTGGAAGAAGTAGTGGCCTTTGGATGGTTTTAATGGCGGTGGTATTGGTTTTTCTTTTTTAATCAAAAATAATAATTTTTACATGACGGGTAACATTGTATTGTGAAAAGTATAGTTGGTTGTTTTTGACACGATCAAAAAAGACGGGTAACAAATACTTTTGGGATGATACCAAATCATATAAGACAAAATGGTTGTTTTTGGTACCACGCTTATCTTTGGTAACCTTTCCTACGCATGATTTTCGGTATTAACAAAAACATATAGTTGAATAAATTAATTGACGACCTAAGTTTGTTAAATCTAAACTTTATACATGACGTGTGGGATCAAAAAGTTATAAGTGTGCCAAATATTCTACGAGGGATGGAAATTTAAAATGGTGGTGGTGGAGAAATAAGAGATATCCGGTGGTTTGTGGTACTTTCCGGTTTTGATGAGTAGTAATTGATTATGTTAATTATGTGTCGCTACAAAAGGATAACACTATAAATTAGAAATGTGGTTGATCGTCTTAATGCTAATATAAACTCGTTTAAAATACATGAAAATTAAGAAGAAGAAAAAACATTTGGATGTCACGTTATATAATAAATAACACTAAAAACTACATATTTAGTATCAAGGTTTCTCCGTCAATAGATAAATCTAAGGTTGTATTGAGATCCCGTAAGCAGAGGGCGAGTTGGTCTTGGATTTCGAATGGTAATGAATATAATGAAACGCTCCCTCTCGGTTTCTCCAATGAAAACCGAAACCTTCTAAAAAAATAATCAATCGAACAACACTTAGATGGAACGCATCACCACCAAAGTGTAAACTTCTCTGAATTGCTACATATCCAAGGAAATATCTACAAATTAACTGGTGATTTCGTCCTACCGTGGTTTTTAACGAGGCATGCAATTAAATCTCTAATAGTGATTTTAAAGGTATTTAATAATTACAAAATTCTCTTATAAGTTTTGTTTAGGCAAGTATTGATTTAACTTGGGTTCTTTTACATTTTTGTGTTAAGTTGATGACTTTTTAATTTGAATACATGTTTGGTTAACAAACTTTGATACATATAGGGTATTTTCT
This sequence comes from Papaver armeniacum, assembly GCA_023531295.1. NCBI lineage: Eukaryota > Viridiplantae > Streptophyta > Magnoliopsida > Ranunculales > Papaveraceae > Papaver > Papaver armeniacum. The sequence goes on along the minus strand of JAJJWW010012362.1, from coordinate 8,801 downwards.
TTGTAGAACTGATGTTAGTCTTTCATTTTTCCCGTTAGCACTTTGTTTCTATCCCGTATTTGTAGACATTATTTGACTAATGTTGGGGTATTTGTTTAATCTCAAGGCCGATTAAACCCAATGTGTGTTGTATGCATTGAAGGCGACGTAGTTTGTGTCGGCTCTACCTTGAAACTAATAATTTTTCTTCGGAAGGTTAGTTGAATTTATGTAGATACAAATATCAAAATGACTATGCTCTTTAAAACTCCAAATTACTTGAGTAACACTAGATGTGAGAACGTCATTCATGCACTACTTAGCATAGTTGGTGTGAAATCTTTTTATCCATGAATTTCTTCAATTTTATGTTATCAATATGATTGAGAAAGAATCTTACACATGTTTTGATTTACTATTATAAGTTTATTTTTTCAACTCACGTGTGTATATCTCGGCCTTCCAATAGCCAAGGGTTCTTCATTTGTATAACTCTCACATTTGCAAAAATAAATAAATAATGTTTATCTATAGTAGGAAAATATTATGGGTTTTTGCTTCACTCCTTAGAGCCTTAGTTATCAATAATTTAACAAATGTATTCATAAACATCATGGAGTTGGATTGGCGAGTTTAGGTATATGTACTTGTTAGATGAAATATTCTTTTTGAAGTTTGAAATTATGGTATGATGGAACAATAAATGGGGTAAAATTTTATTTACTTGTATTTTTATTTTATTTTCATGTTGGCACAACATTATTACTCCGTCCGTATAATAAATTGGAATAACATGCTTAAGTAAAAATAAAAGATCAGGTAACCCATTTTGTTTCCCAAAACCTATTTGAATATCAAAATAATTACTCACGAATAAAATGAAGCAAGAGGAATGTGAACAATATCGTATTAGAGACAAAACATCCCGTGCCATTACGGCACGGGTTAAGATCTAGTATATGTATAAGATATCGACTTAGGAGTTATAACCTTGTCGAAATCGGATTTTTGTTGTTTTAGGAATAGGAGAATGGTTAATTTTTGGGAACGGATCCCCTAACATAATTTTTTAACTTCGGTTCCGGCCCTAGATCAAATCATATCTCACCGTTGGATATCTAAGGGTCACAGTCCATAAATCGCTAGACCTGGATGGGATCTCAAGTACTGTACGTACCGATTCGTAGTTGAGACTTTGGATCGAGGAGTAATTCCAAATTCCAAGTGTTGTGGACAAAGATGTGTTGACGGTGGATTTTCGACACAGATCAAAATCGTAAAATCATGATACTGCATGTTTCATCCGCCTTCAAGAACGCATGTGACGATTCATATTTTATGATCCGTGAATCGTTTCACGATCTCGTATCCCAGTGAGTGTTCCTCTCAGAGCCATGATGAATATGTTTCTCGAAAGGCCTCCCCGGCTGAGCGTTCGATGATGCGCATTTCATCATGCCTTCTATGTAGAATAACATGATTGGGCTGTCCTCCGGACATAATTATTTGTCAGAGGGCTTAACGCCTTCAGGACGTCGGCGATACTCGTTGTCCAGAAAGGGCTATTAATCACGCTTTTAAATGACAAATTAATTATGTGATTAGAATTTTACAAATAAATTCTGTCATATAATATGAAAATGGTGGGGCCCTTCATTTAACGCAAAAAAATTGTCATTCTAGAACGTGATAATTTATTAAGTGTGTGATTTAATGATGAAAAACTAAATAACGGAATATGTCCGACAGAAAAAACTAGATTTATGTACCCCACCATTAATTTTCTATTGTGTACCCAAAAATGACCAGCTATTGTATATGTTTCTATAGCCCCCGGTAATATCATATATCCATGTTTCTATAGCCACCGGCATGGTTGCCATGAGTCTTTAATTTTTGGTCGGTTTGCCATAATCTAAGACTTTGACACCCATCTTTATCTTTGATCCATCTTTATCTCTCGCTATTCTTCCTTATTCTCTAAAGTCTAACCTAATTGCGGCTCTCTTTCTTCTTCTTCCTCTTCTTTTCTTCTACTCGATTATGAGCGAAGTTTTGGCAGATTTTCCCCAAAAGTAGTTTCTTTATTTCATTTGTTTGTTTTCCAATCGTATTATTCAGTCATACAAAAGTTGAAGAGAGAATTGTTGAGTTATCTTCCTCTTCAGAGTTTATATGACTGAATTCTACCAAACCCTAACACCGAATTTCTCAAATCATACACACAATTGTACCTGTTTTATTATGTTCTCAACCCATAGTTGTTCAGATTTAGCCGTATAAGGAACCCAATTTTCGTTTTACCTTCTGAAACCCTACTTATATTTTGTTTTTCCCCTATAAAAGTAGAAGGTAATGATCTTCGAGCCTTCAATTTTCCATTTATTCTTTATTATTATTAATTTCTTCACTAAACATTTAAGCCCTAGATGCTGTTTAAATCTTATTAATACTTCAAAAGGTTTTGATGTTTGCAGGTGTTTATTGGTAATTGATGGTGTCATGACTCTTACAAGGTAAAAACTTGTCTCTTTTCAATTACTGTTTATAAGTACCAGATCTGTAATTAGCTAACTTGTCTTGTTTAGGTTTCAATCTTTTTTTCGTTCATTCAATGATTTTTTTAGGTGTAATTTTAAAGATCCTATAGGTTTAAGGTTACGGCTACATTACAATAGCATTTCCTTTTCTCTTGTTTTTCTTACAGTTTTGCTGCTGCCTAGGTTTCATTTGGTATTAGCATTATCGGTAGCTTGATTTCGCTATAATGGCTGTTTATGGAAGTGGATGGTCTAGTGCTCATGCAACTTTGTAGTGTGGTGTGGTGATGTTTCTGGTACTACAGGTAAGAAATCAAACTCTAAAAATACAAGGGTTCATGTCTTCCATGTTTCATTTTGTTTGTAAAGTTTAGGGAAATTTTCATTTTGATGTTTAACTGATCCCAGTCTCGTGTTCTTGATGTCTCCATTTAGTGTGCCTAGTTTTTTTCTAGGTAATGTGGTTACTGTTTATCATGTGCTCATTTGCTTTATATATGCTCATTTTAGTTCTTTGTTTAGTAATCGTGTTATTATAGTGGAACATGATTGGTGACCATTCTTTTAAACCTTTTTATTTTTTAATTTCAGTTTGTTGATTGCTAGCTGTTATGTATGGATTAATACTGTTATAATGAGCAAGTACCAAGTCCAATGGCTTTTGTAAATGTGGTTTTTAATCTTGATTTAGATTGATTATAATGCAACTTTAATCTCTAGCGGCTTCACTGCGACTGCTGTTTTTTCTTCTTCTAGGTATTAGTGGACCCGGTCTTGTTATACATTTATCTCATGTCATCATCTCTGTTCTGATGCAGCCTGAAAATCCTGCGGACCTTGGTGGGAAGATGATGGCTATGGCTCTCTCAGGAAAATGGTCCCTGATGGAGTCAACAGAGTAACATGAGTGATGGTCCAGAGGCTGCTATGTAATCGAATCGGTTGAAGCTGGATCCGGTTAGAAATGACGTGACTTGAATCACTATTGAGTTTTAATTGATTACAGTCAGTAGTACCCTATCTAATGCCAAATGTAGTGATATGCGGCAACAGGAAATGAGAAGTTTAACAACTATTGGAAGCAGAACTATCCCAAGAGAATGTTCAGGAATCTGCACCGTGGAAAAGGCATGAGCTTTCCCAATTGTCAGTAGGTGAAGTTTCACACACATTGCATACATATGTGAGAACCTCATAGAAATGTGACGTCAATGAGATATATACAAGTTTGGGAATATGGATGACACATAGACATAAGTGTTGTGTACATATATGTGTTTGTTACATAAAAACCAGTTATTTTATTCTCAGCCTTTCAACTGTGATATTTAAATTAGATAATAGAAATCATGATATCTTATAGTTTGATGGTATCTTGTTATACAGGATACTGGATCCAGCAGCACCTTCTTCATTTGGTCTTTGCTTTTCCAGTCACAAGTGTTGATAGAGCAAAGCCGCAAAATAATGAAGATTATGATTGCGTGATTGATGGATGTAAGCGCGATGTTACGCGAGAGAGATGGAGTACTTGGAGATGTTTCAAGTGATAACATGATCAAGTGGTCAAAAGCTTATGTAACTTGAAGAGCCGCTATGTAAGGTATTAGAGTGGCAGGGTGACAGTAGACTGAACTCTTAAATTTCGATATGTAAGGTTGCTAGTATTTATCTTTCCATATGTATCCAGAGATTCAATTTCTTTGAAAAAAAATAATTTATAAAGTTAATTTTAGAGTCAGTTTGAAATCATAATGGTGTAGATTCCAAAATCAGTTTCAGAAAACGGACATGAATCTAAATGAATTTCAGAGGCACTAAATCAAAATCTGAATGGATTCCAGATTCCCAAAATCTGAATACGAAAATCTGAATCGATAGCAGGAAAATAACGGAACATTCCTGTTTGAATTAGTATTTTCATTTGTATAAAAATGCGTCCATTATAACAGATATCGACTGTTATTGTATTTAACATATAATAAGTGTGATAGTTAATAACAGATTCAGTATGTGACTTTAAATCACAAATTTTATTCGTCATATTTAACAACATTCTCAATTTGTCATTTATAAAGAGTCACACCAAATAAATAACGGTTCGAATAACAGATGAAAACCGTGATAAACCATGTTTTATAACAGACTTCATTCGTCATTTATAGCCCCTTTTGGACTAGTGTTCCCTGACTACATAGAGAGACCCCCTCTACATAGAAGAACGATTGGGCGGTTCTTTAGACATAATTGTTTGTCGGAGGGCTTAACGCCTTCGAGACGTCAGCGATACTCGTTTTTCCCCGACTATGTAAAGAGACCGTGTATAGATTCAGACAGCGCTCTAGACATAATTGTTCGTTAGAGGGATAAACGCCTTTAGGACGTCGACGATGCACGTTGTTCCCTGACTATACACCTTTCAGAACTAGTATGATGCTTCAACTATCTCATATCTCGATTCTACAATGACATTCGCCACTGAATTCCTAGAAAATAATCTATTATATCTCATTACTCGTTCCCCGAATTCCCCTGATGGATTCAGGGGATTAGTAATAGATAACCATTTTATCTCATTACTCCGTTCTATGAACTCCCTACCGGATTCATGGATTAGTAATAGATGCACAATTCATAATTATTACTTCGTTTCATGAATCATTCCTGCTTGAATTTCATGAATTAGTAATAATTATCCAAAAATCTAGGCATCCGGACTATCACCAAATAAGCCCCAATAAAATGGTGCAAGTGTACTCGACAATGATGCACGAACGAGCACCCAAATGCACGAACGAGCATTCGAAAATATGGACAAACGAGGAATCCTACACAAAAAAGAGAGAAAAATAATGATAAAAATAATAAAAAGAGGCGCCTGAGGAACGAGCCCACGGGGCCGGCCGGTCATGCCGCCGTGGTCGGTGCCCCACCCTTTCCCTTTATTTTTCTTATTTTCTTATTTTCATGAACTCGTGAAAACTCCTTCATTCGAGTAACTTTCCTTGTTTTAGCAAAACCCACGGTTTCTCCATATTTTCACGGTTTCATGAAAAATAATAAAAAATAGGGAAAGGTGTTGTGGGACCGGGATGCCTAGCTGGCCGTCCATGCCCTAGCCGTGGCCGGTCCCACACCTTGTAATCCTTTATTTTCACAATTATTATTTCCCTCGTCTCATGAAACTCCTCCGTTTGAGCAAAAACCCTAGTTTTTCCATATTTTCTCAAATATTGCTCAAACCATGAAAAAGCCACAAAGTCAATGGTCACATGACCGACTAGGCTATTCACGAAAAAATATTAAAATATTATTATTTTAATAATCTCAAAATATTGATCAAACGAGCAAAGTTTTACTTGCTCATTCGAGCAAAATCAAGAATTTCAGTCAAAGATCAAACTCTTCTGAAAATCCAAGACATTGCTCAAACGCACACCCTTAAAAATACCAAAAATCTCGGACCGAGACATGGACATTATGGTGACACGGGCATGCTTCCTTGACCGACCAAGGTCGTCCCTAAGGCTTGAAAGAATCCGGTCCCACACATCTTTATAATTTTGACCTAATCTGCTCAATCGTTCATATTGGGTCCAAACTCTTTCCAACCAACTTGGAATTTGCTCAAACGACCATTAGCTGGTCCCACGACCACCAAGGGCCGGTCTCATGAGCTCTTGGTCGGTCCCCCACTTCTCCATAATTAGGTTTTATAACCTAATGCTCAGTCGAGCACCATTTTAATAAATGATTAAACCAGCATTTAATCATCATTCCACCAACTGTCAACGGACTTTGGGGAATGCTCACATGAACACCTGGGCACTACATGATCTTCAATTATCCCATGTAGCCGGGCCCGTCCTTCACTCATGATCTATTTTCAATAAATCATCAACTGATCAACAATCGATCAAAATTAGGGTTTCGAACTGAACGCTCTGTTAATCATAATTTCGAGCAAGTTTAAACACTAATAACAATTTTATGTTGATTCAGCAATAAACATCTTAATTAATTATATAATATTCGGTCTAGATACCAATATTTTAATTAATATTTTATTTGGTCACACTACCAATAATTCATCTAACGAGCAATATTCGCTCAGACGAGCAATATTTTCTCAATTCGTCAATATTGGTTCAACTATCAATATTCAACAATTCATGCAATATTCGCTCAGACGAGCAATATTTGCCCTATACGTCATGTTCAATCCATGAATCACTGAGCATTCGTCAATCATTTTCGATTCAACAAAACTTAGATTCACTGTCTAATCAAGTCAACGACTGACTAATCAAATACATGTCTGCTTTGCAGACTCCACGTTCCTGAGACATCAATCACGTCACATGGGGGATATCACTTAGGGTTTTGGTCTGGCGGCCTACAACATGCATGTGTGTTCATCCACGATGAGAAATGTGAGTAAGTCGTGCAAGCAGTTGAGGGAGTTAGCAAAGTAGTGGGTGGACAATCAACCAAGTCTCCGCACGACCTGGAACTGGTTAACACACGATTTCCCATTTTCCCACTCTTTCACTCTAGCAACCGTCACACTTACTGGAGATCAATGTGTCTACTTTTCTGGTAATATAAATAAGTATCTGAATCCACGATTGAAAGGAAGATAATTTTTCGAGAAATCACTCTCAGAAATTCCATCAATCGACCAGAACTTATTCGAACTCAACAGTTCACAGAAAACTTGCAGAAACCCACAACACATTCACAATCCTTAATCATCATTGATCTCACACAATTCTCAGCTTCCCTCCTACAGATCATCCCATCTCTCTCTTTGTGACCGAATTGACTCTAGAATATCTATTGACTTGGTTTAGGCCAGAGACCTACAAATTGATCTCTCGAATTCAAAGCACTCTCGTGCAGTGCATCTGTTTGAGGTTAAGCAGTTTGCTCAGTTGAGGAGTCTCATCCGCACGGTCGTCTCTTCACTATCCTAAAAAACCAGCAAATCGTTTTCCCCATCTACAGATTGGCGACCACGGTGGGAGCTTAATCTCTCGGTTGCAATCTCAAACTTTCACAAAATGGTTGATCTTAGGTCAGGTTCAGTTACAAATCCTAACACAAACAACGCCAGCACTAGCAACAACGGTGGTATCCCAGAAACTACTCATGCTTCCAACAATAGTACTGGTGGTACCACTCCTCCTCAAACCAACAATAATCATCCTCTCTTCGGTTGGTCTCCCGAAGAAATCAGAGAAAATCCTCCCACTATAAGTGATCTCATGAAGATTCAGGAAATTATCGCCAAGAATCAAGTAGAGATGGCAACAACACAGAAGGAACTAGGCGCTCATCGCAAGGACCTCACATACTAGTTGTCACCTGAACAAGCTCAGCCCCGACGTCAGTCAGAGAAGGAGAAGGGAAAAGCCAAAGAAACAGACCCTGAAGTCTCTCCAATTCATGTGGTGGATGATGATGAAGTCTGCAAAGCTGCGGAAAATCCACCAGAAAAAGAGTCTGCAGGTTTCATCACTCGTGAAGATCTAGAACGCTTTATGGAGGCTCGAGGAAAAGACAAAACACTGTTTGTCCATCATCATAAACCTCTATATCCTGGCTTGCTACACGGGAGGATCCCTCTCCCGAAAGGTTGTACTTCTCAAACGTTCACACTTTACAATGGAACGTGGAATGCTCGAGAACATGTTTCTCGATTCCCCGGAGCCATTAGGAGAACATGAACAAAATCATGTCGTACGTTTGAAGGAGTTCTCGAAGTCTCGACAGCCGAGCATATACTTGGTAGAACAACATCACACCAGGGGAGCATCACTAGGCGGGAGAAATGGTTAATTCCTTCTACAGAAATACTTCTTCGTCTCAGAGAAGATCACTCTCTCTGATTTAGGAAAAATTTCTCAGAAGAACAATGAACATCTGAACGATTATGTGATGAGATTTAGAGTCCAAGCTTTGGATTGCCATGACCCGAATTTCACTGAACAACAACCGGTGGACTTGTGCATCAACGGAATGATCCGGTCTACAGAGCCTTGCTGGAAAATTTCCGGTTCCCGGACTTTCTCGAGCTTCATGAAGCAGACCAAATGATCAACGACTACCGCACCTCGCTTTCGGAAAGAGAAAGTCTGCAAGGTCGAGAACCTCGAAGCGCCGACGCCTAGTCAAAAATAAGTATAATCTCCAGCCTTCAACAAATGTTTTTACTGAAAGGAATGAAAGGAAAGACGTATCAGAATGCTTCTCCAACATCCTGTGCTCCCTCTCAAGCAC